>BMAO01022215.1:0-14096 GCA_019973975.1 Trichonephila clavata | reverse complement strand
AATTTTTAATCTATTCTATTGGATTAAGCAAACATTTCATTCCCACTTTTAAATTTAAGTTAAGAATAATTTTCTTTAAAAAAAAATAAGGTTAATCTTTGTTTTAGGCTTATTTCAAAGTAAAATTCAATTATCCATATTTTTACCTAATTCTCGAATGTTACATTAAGCCACATTATACGCTACATAGATATAACAGAATGATATATTTCCAATTGAAAATATCAAGTTTGGAAACATATTTTAAAAATACAAAAAAATGATGTGTGTTTAATTTAATCCCGTTAAGATTAGTGTACTAGGTATCTAAAGATGTTTTTTCTTCTTTTTAATAATGTATTTTACGCGGTTGGGCAAGAAATTACATTAATGAAAGGATTATATACTCTGTGATACATTTTAGTTCAACACTTTTACAATAAGAATCCCAATACATTTTTAACCCCTTTATTTTATGCCTGAAACTGTTCAAAAATTGAAAATTATTCCCAAATATCTTATTTCAATTTACAACACGTTTCTTAGCTTATTTTATATTTTCATTATCTCTGTAAAATTTCTTAAAATATTTTCAAAAAGGTTCCCCATGCTAATGAAGGCTTTAGATGAGAATATGGAAAACAACAAATGTGATTTTACCTTTTCTTCCTTTCTATAATCGTTATAGAAACTTTAAACCGACAAAGTGCATTTCAAAGAAGTATTTAGTGGCTGTAGACAAGTGGATATGGTCACGAACTGCGTCACGAGTTCGAGCCTAGGTGTCCCTGAAGATCTCATGTTCAGAGGGGTTGATGCACATTAATTGTAGTGACTGAAAGTTCTAAGTGAGTTTGGAGAGTTGGAGCGAGTTCAAATGTCGTTCCTGGTAACTTGACACAGCTTCAAAATTACAAGTTCCTTTAGCAGTTACCTCGTGTTTCTTTAGAAAGCAACTTTAATAAAAATGAATCAAATCGTAAAGAAAAACGACACGTGACAGGAAAAGTACCTTTCATTCTTTCCGGCAGTGATAGATTTGTAGTTCACTTGCTCACACACGTGCATCTAGTTGATTGTCAGTCCAGTGCCTCTATTGTAGCCAGATTCTGTGTTTTTGACACGTGTTATTGAGCTTTCAAAATGTCTAAGGCAATTACCGATCTAAAGACTAAAATGTGCGTTCTGTAATCTACTTTTGAACTCATTGAATGTTAAGCCTGTTGAAATTCATCATCAACTTGTAGAGATTAGTGAAAATGTAGTGAGTGAGGAAATGGTGAGAAAGTGAGTTTGACAATTCAATGCTGGTGCACCAATGGTCATGACAAATTATGTCGTGAGCGGGTTTCTGTTGACAATGATGAGTTGGTTGAAAAGGGAAAGAGAAAATTCGAGAAAACAGAAGGTTTACAATAAGATTGCTTTGTGATGAGTTTCCTCACATTTCAGAAACTGTTCTCTGCATCTTTCTGTAAACACAGTATAGACAATTTGGTTTCGCAATATGAAAAACGTTTGAATAAGGCCGGTAACTATGTAGAAAAGGATTTCACTGCATGGCTTTCACGTAAAAACAATTTTTTTTTTCGAAACAAATTTTATACGAAGTTTGTGCAAAACGTAAAGTTTCTGGACACGCCTCATAATATCATGTATAATGTAATATACAGCCGATTGCCTCTACGTATTCTTGCTGTATAAAAGTTATAAGTGATACAAATATATATATATATGCTTTATGCTTTGAAGGATTTAAATTCTAGTTTCTAATCTTTTAGTTTCTGATCTTCATAAAATCTTCGTATTTTTACCAGTGTAAGAAGATATGTAATTTTAGTTTTAATAGGTACCGCAAATATATTATCAGATTTAGTTTCAGGATTTCACAAAATTCGCAAGACTTTTAAATATTTATTTAGTAACTTCTATGAATTATAAAATTTTGTGTGAAATCATACTTACGAGCTCATGCACGATTATTTATTTTATGCAGTTTAATATTCTTGGCCTGGATGAAGGCAATTCACCAAGACGTGAAATATATGATTGACTGGCTAAACTGCGTGGTCTCTAGGGGTTTCAAAAATTTCGCATTCTCCACAAGAATTTTAAATTTTAGTTTCAAAGTTTTTGTGCAAAGTGATGTTGAGACTGATTCTTAAAGGTGATATCTATTCATACACCTAAATGAGATTTAATAATCTAAAATCGCGTCTGAAATAAAACCATTTAAGCTTTATTTAAAAATCGGTTTTATTTTATAATTGAAATATATATATACACTGGTGTCCAAAAGTTAAGCATAATTGATAATTATGTGAATAAAGAAGGAACTATAAATCAGAATGGCGGGAAATGTGATATGCGAGTGTAAAATGATTATAAAATAAGGAATCAAATCAAAGAATGATAATAATTAATTTTATTATCCAAAGAAGCAGTTTGAAAGAAAACTGAGCATAGAAAGGATTCACACTTTAAAGAAAAAATGAAAGAAAACATTAAATAAAATACTGATGCTGCAGTTTAATAAGGTGTGTGGTCACCTCTGACAGCAACGCACGCTGCAGAGGTTACCATACTTGCTATGAGATGATGAATGATTTGTGGGCTCAAACGGTTCCAAGCTTCTTGGAGAGCTCTCTTCAGTTCTGTAACGGAGCTTGGTGGGTGCGAAAGGGCTGCAATTTATCTTCCGAGCAGATCCATACATGCTCGATAGGATTTAAATAAGGGGAGTTCGCAGGCCATGACATGCACTGGATGTTTTCCGTTTTAAGAAAGAAGTCACAAATCAGCACCACTCAGTGACATGGTGCATTATCATCCATGAATAAGAAGTCAGGACTGACAGCACCTCGAAAGAAGCAAACATAAGGCTCAAGAACTTCCTCTCTGTATCTTTGAGTAGTCACAGATCCCGTATCAAAAAAATGGAGGTCAGTGCGGCCGTCCATCATGATGCCTGCCCATACCATTACTCCCCTTCATGGAAAATGATGGTCTTTTTCGTAATGTTTCTTGGTTCAAAATGTGTTCACGTTCTCTCCATATCGTTACCCGCCGAGAATCACTACTCAGACTAAACCGGACTCGTCACTGAACATTCACATTGGCCCACTCTTCCACACTCCAATGTTGATGTTTTAAATTCCACTTAAAACGAGTGGGTTTATGCGCAGACGTGAGGGGAATGCAAACTGCTGGTCTTCTGGCATACAGGCCAGCATGATTGTGTCTCCTGTAAACAGTTTGTCTGTAAATACGCATTCCTGTGGCGACTGTGAGCGCCGAACCCAGTGCTCTGACAGTACTGCCCATCTGATGTCGCGCACTTATTACCAGATATCGGTCTTGGCGAGGAGTTGTGACTCTTGGTCGAACTGATACTGGTTGTCGGGTAACATCTCCCTTTCTTTGAAACCTCCGCCACAGTCTTGAGATCACAGACTTGTCCACATTCAGAATTCGAGACACTTCGGTTAGTGATCGTGAGGATTCCAGCATTCCAACGATTCTTCCTTTCGTAAACACGTCCAATTGGCGTCTTTGTGCCATCATTCACCTTGTTTGATGGTTAACAACGTTCGTTCGAACAGCAGTTGCATGACACTTGTATGAACTGCCTATGCTGCGTGAATCGATTTCTCCGCGTTTCGACATGCGCCGGTGTTTCGCGCAGGACGTAGTCGACTGAAAAGTTTTGCATAAACCCAATGTTTCTTCTTCGCCAATTAATATCCGCAAGAAATTTGGAATAACTTTACGAATATTTACTCCATGTTTTTCGCAATTTACGATTTATTCTTAATTTTTGGACACCAGTGTATATATAAATATATATATATATATAATTCTGAATTATTGTAATTTAGATAGATTTATAATTCATTTTTGAACATAAAAATATAGCGAATCTTGCCTAAATTATGGTTCATAAACTGCAAAAAAAATGATACTTTCAAAGCAATTTTGTAGGTGCAATCTAACCATGTATTGCTTACGCCCTGCCAGTGAATTTCACTTTAAATTTTATTCATGTAGCAGAAATGGCACGTATATAAGTAGAGTTTTTGTAATTCTGGGTTGCTAGAATGTTTTCAAGAAAATACTCTCTCCTTTCGGTTTTCAACCTAGCTTGGGTGTTATTAAACGAAAAGTAGTTACACTCCAGTGTTAAGAAGATTTTATAGAATTTATTTTGCATTGTCCTATTGAAAGCTCAAAATATGGCTTTGTTTATTCTTTTTCATATTTTTTATTGATGTATTACGTGATTTGTTGAGTTCTATGTAAATTTTGTATACTTATAGAAACTGTTACGTTGGACAAAATGCAAAGTTCATTACCTCATTTCAAAAAAAGTTAATACTAAATTCAATATAAGAAACATAAATAAAACTATTTGTAAAGAAAAAGCGTTATGCGGCAATAATTATCGATATACATTAGATATTGATGATAGCAGTGAGTTACCAGAGCTTAGTGGGTTAGACTTTATTTTTATTAAAGCTTCACATCGATGTTTCATTGATCTGAAAATAGATTTAGGCTATTCCTTCGTTATTATATGATGCCAAGAAGCAATTATATCCTCAATTAGTTCTTTTTTGGTTGAAGAGTACCACATTCGGACAAGAGTTTTCAAACAGTGCCACAAGTTTTCAATAGGATTGAGGTCAGGACTGTTTCCTGGCCAGGACAACAAATCAAAGAACAAAGCCAGTCTTTAGATTACTGTAATATGTGACAAGGAGCAGAACCTTGATGCAAAATAAGTGAAGCATTGTTGGTAAATAGATCCCTGATGGAAGGTAAAAATTTTTGTTCTAGAATGATGTCAATGTACTTTCTGACATTCAGTGTCCCATCGATGATATGAAGGCGACCGATACCATCTGCTAATATACATGGCAAAATCATAAAACTATGTTGGTGTTTCACAGTTGCCTGTATGCAGTCAGGATATAGCATTTTCCCTAATCTACCTTTTATATATTTTCGGTCATCAATAGGGAATATCGATTTATTCCTCTAACATGTGACCATTAATCGTTTGTCCAATTAAGGTGTTCTTTTAACCACTGTAGTATTTTTTAGTGCTGCTGTAAATCAAAGTAAGTCTTTTTCATGGAATTATACCTTATTCTAATATCTGCTAAATTTCTCCTGGTTGTTTTTGGAATGTCAGAAACACCAGCATGCGTCAGATAGCTTCTGATGACCGTTGATGACAATATTTATCTTGGAGACATAGTGTTTTCCTTAATCTGCCATCAACAAATGAGATGTACATTTTTCAGCCTTTCCCGCTTTGTTTTTTTATTAAATATGTTTCCTGATTGCTTAAATAAATGTTTCAGTCTCCAGATGTAGTCACTGAACCAACCACTGTCGTGTAATTTAACATAGAAAAGACCACTTTCTCGTCACATATCTCTTTCTAGGCATTCAATCTACTCTCTAATTTGATGTCATTGCTTCTTGACTAAATATTATTGTTGTCCTATTCAGAAAACAGTTCTGACTCAATCACATCGAAAACTGTAGCACCGTTTGAAAACTCTTAATCGCCTGAGGTACCCATGAAGTAAAAATGACTTCTTGAAGGTACGATTGTCTCCCGCATGTAATAACAAAAGAAAGGACTTAAAAGTATTTTCAGCTCAATGAGACATCGAGTGAAGCTGTAATAAAAAATAAAAAATATCCCAATAAATATTGATAATCCACTGCTATCGTCAGTATATCTAATGTATATCGAAAGTTATTGCTGGATAATTTTTCTTGCGTTGAAAATATTTTAATATTTTTTTTATTGAATTTGGTTTTAAATTTCCTTTAAAATGATATAAAAGACTTTGAATTTTGTGAAACGTAACACTTTCTATAAACATAAACTTAAAAAATAAAACAATTTTCAAAAGTATCCACAGTTTTTGGCTTAACTATATATATACACACATATTATTTTTTATAAACATATCAGTCACGTTGACTCACAAATTCTTCATTCTTTTTAAAAATTAAGGGATTTTATTCACAATACATTATTTTTTCATATGCTTACGCAAAACCAAAAAAAACACTCCAATTTTGATTAATTTTATCGTGATGTCTCTTATTCTAATAATATATTCAAAATATACTTTTGTATAATTCTTTATCTTAGGCGCTTGCCAGGTATTTAAATTAAACTTTCGTATTTTTTTTAGTGGCAATGTGATTGTACTTACAGCAAATCCATTGTCATCAGTTATTAGTCACTTACCGTATTTAGGCTTTTTGGTAATGTTTCAGAAACATTACGTTCGAGCCTATTACCACTGAAGACCCACCGTGTAGGGGAGCGATGCATATTAATATCGTAGAGGGCTTAAAGGTCTTCTCTTTGGAGTGGTGTGGTAATTAGGAGTGGAGGTTAGAAGCTCTGGTGTCGTTCTCGTCATTTTAACATGGATCGAAATTGCGAGGTCCGTATCCATTAGACATGATGCAGTTTTCTATGTGACGAAAATGTAACTCTCACTCAATAACATAGTTACACAAGACTATTCGTAAAATATATATTCTGTCAATATAATAATGCTTTTACTATTGTTTTATGAAATAAAAGAATGATTATGATATTGCACGAAATAATCTGTTTTTAAAAACTTCTATTTTCTTTTTCTAACAAAAAAAGGAGTTGTGGATGGTAATTTCCCTGCATTAATCAATCTTCTACAATTTCTTATTTTTGAAATCTAAGCTATATGCTTAATAAGACTATAACCAATTTTCTAATCACAATTGAATGATGATTTTAAGATTGTTTGAACTTAGACACTAAGATACTTAGATTTGTTATGCACAATACTTTTCAAATGATACCTCTGCTATATGTATATTAGAAATTCAACTTCTTTAAAACTAAAATAAATCGTAAAGAGTCATGGATATATTGAAATATCTTAACTTGTGTTTTCAACCACTCATTTTTAAATTTATCGATAAAATTTTTCGAAATGTATGTGGAAACAAAAAAATAGTTATGATTTTTTTTCATTTGACTTACTCGTGAGTTTAAACATAATACTTAAAAACTGAAATAAGAATTTTAATGCTCATTAACACACACACATAAGCTTATTCAGTTGATAAGAATACATGATACATACTAAACTAAACACATTTATTTCTCTACACGGAGCAGATATAAACGAAACAGCCATCATTAAAATATATAAATTCAGAAACACATATAAATGCATATTCATCATACATAAATTCTCCCTTTAACTTAACACTAACCATAAATTGCATAAATATTTAATAAACACAATATGCCGTCTTAACAGAAGATATTAAATGTCAATGAAAAAGATATCACGCATTCTTATTTCACTTCTACTTTAACGTTTTAAGTGCAGCTAATAAATTACGTGTCATTTGTAAAAGAGAAAATGGAATTCTGTATCTTTCTTGAGTAATTAATATTACTTTAGCACTCCATCTTTTCAATTGATGATTTGAAAGGTTTTGACGTATTACTACACATTTTGGCTTGAATAGCTGATAAGAAGATTTGAAAATGGTAAGATAAGCCTTTATTTTTATAAAAAAAATTTCCACATAAATATATTAGTTTTGGAACAACTATTGACTATATATCTAATGAATATATAATGTTACAAAAAGTTCCACTTTACGATTGTGTTTCTGATTTTATTAAGATAAATGAAATTATTATTTTCGAGAAAAGACCAATTTATACGATATATTTGACGAATTTGATTATTTGGATTTTTATTTGTAAGAATTTAGTATATTGTTTTATTCTATTACTAAAATAAATATCAGATAAATAGATGAATAATATTTCCGTGACATATAGTTTCTTATTAAGGTATTGGATTTTCTTAAAAATATTTTTCCTCCAACAATTCCTTATGAGTTTTTGCATATTTTATGTTTTCATAGTTTCATTTTTGCATGGCTTATAAACATTAATTTAAGAAGTTCTGTATTTTCATCAAGGGATAGTACTTTATATTGATGTAAGTAAGAATTATTATGATAGATATCCATATTTGTATATATAAAGTTCAGATAAGAGAAGATAACGAAATTAAATAATTGTCAAGTAAAGCAATATCTTTTTTGTTAGGGACTTGTGTCAAATGAATTTATTATTAGTCAGCTTTGTGAGTACGGGAATGTATATGGTAGCTTAAGACAAGATCCACTTCTGGCTGAACTATGCCAAAAGAAAAATTAAAATATAAAGCCATAATAACTATTGTTATTAAAGTATAAAAAGCCCGCACGCATTTATATTATAATGTTGGATATTAAATATGCAGCATCAAGGCGAAAAATACATGATTACATATGTAGGTAATTCAGGAGGATATAGGTTCTGAAATTGACTGTGCGACTCTGGCAGCTGAACGGCTCTAATACAGTTAAGCATCATGTAAAACTGGGTTTCAAGCCAAATTACAAACAAATCATCAACTATTTCAAGTCTATGCTGCATTTCCATCGCAGTGCTGGAACTCAATGGCGGCGCAATCTGAATGCAAACTAGGATCAAATATTTTCTTTGTGCGTGAGATTCCAGAACACAACAGTTGGATACTTTTCCATCATAATAGGAGAGGTAATGATGGGGAACTTACTTAACGTATTAAGGTGTTGAAACATAACTCCCCCAGTACCTCAAAGTTAGTGTAGAGAGAGCCATCGGCTTTAATATCTGAGAAATTGAAACCTGGGCGTTCACATTGTAAAAGACACGGACAAGAAGAGTTTGTGCTGTGTATCCATTCTCTACATTATCATCACTTTAGGTGTAAGGTCCATATGATGATATGGAATACAAGCAGGTCACGTGCATTCTTATTGATATCTCTGGGCACGGATTCGTTCATCGTGTTGCTGTCTGCAAAAACAAGCTTCGTCTGAAAAGATCCTGTCGTGCAACTTCTGTATTCCGTTTTCTCGTTAGGTGTTTCATTACACTCAGACGTCTCTAAATTGAAGTATGAAAGGAGGTTTCAGCAATAGTCTCCCAAGTGTCATCTTACTGTCAGTGTAAATAGTTGCACCACCAACAAGTCGATTTACTGACAAAATATTTATGATTGTTAGTGGATGTGATTTTCTGAAAAAATGACGTGGCAGCATGTGTGCCTTAGGGGCATCTTCATTCGAGATCTTTGATATTTCAGGATGAATGCCCTCTAAATTCAAATGACTGTCGGTTGATTCCTAAAATGCGAGTAACAATATCAAGGAACGATAATTTCCATACATTTTTAATAGGTCACGATACTGCTTCTTTCGAATTCTGGCACTTTCTGATAATAGTCTTTTCTTATTATAAAAGGTCACAGAAAACTGAAATTCAAATATGATTTTCGAATGTGAATCCCACTGCGTATCTTTCTTGTTACACAAAATTAGAGATGGTGTCTCTTCCTCCTGTGTCGTTTAGTTGCGCTCAAATGCATTTGCATTTTAAAGCATCTGTTTCTTTCCATGCGAATTTAATGTTTACATTACTTATCCATCATTGTATAATCTTTTTGCTAAATTGGAAAACCGTTGTATTGTATAAATATATGTTTTCAGTTTCTTTAAATTTCTGTCTCAAGTTTCTATTTGTAGATTCTACAATAGGAGAAATAGTTTTTTGCATTTTATTAAGGAATGTATTAAAATATCCGGTTAATTAGTATTGTGAAATTGTGTCACAAATGAACAATTTTTGTTAAAAAATTACAGGAAAAACTCAAGAATATTATTTAGAATTTATTTTAGCTACACGTTAATCACACAAAAAATGCTTAATCATATCATATATGTAGTTTATGCATTAGAAAAGTGTGTATGTTTATGCATGCAGGAAAACGACAGTTATTTTTCATTATCATGCTTTTTCGTTTGCTCAATATTTCATCATTTTTAATCATACCTTTAACCTTATTTATTATATTATGAAATATAAATTGTTTCAAATCTTAGTAACCTTAACGACTGTGAACTAATCAATTCGTGAAATAAGTATAATTTATATAGAATGACACAATTTTATCCAACCAAATTCCAATATTGCATATTATAGGTTTCCTCAAGTTTATACATATAAGCATGTTGTTTTAACTCTTCATATTCCTAATAAAGGTATTACTATGTAATTAACAAAAGAATATATTAATTGTAATTCAGTACTTGAATTATGAATAGAAAAATGCGTATTTCAATTTTGACATGTTATGAAGAAGCTATTTTAAATCAAACAGAACGCGTCTTTGAATTTATTTCTTGACACACTCTTAGGTTTTCGGAAATAGAACTGTAAACTGTAAATCACCGATTTTAAACAGCCTATTAATAAGGAAAAATGTTTAGCCTTATTTCAAGGCAAAATGAGGTCAGTAAATTTGTTGGAATGAAAATTCGAAAATCGATTTCAAGATAATTCATATCTCCATGAAGTCACGTATAAAGCTTCGTAAGTAAATAAAATTTTTGTCGATTTGAATTGAAACTCTTGGGAATTACTACTAAAATAATTTTGTGAATACATCATGCACACACGTACAAGAATTATATTCTAACTTACTGAATAAAGAGCATGTATTATCTTTAATTTCTTCTGGAGTAATGGGTAAGAATTTGACTCCGTTTTCGTTTCTTTTAGTGCATTTTTGTTTTTAAATAAAAATTATAGTAAAAGTATTGGACTTTATGAATATTTTCATAACTTGTTGTTGAAGTTCCTTTTACAAAAATGTGCTACGAAACTAAAAAGGTATAGTTTAACTATTTCAAATTATTCTTGTAGGTAAAAACATCGATTTAAAAATAAGTATGTTTCAAAATTGCGATGCTTCGTAACTTACGATATTCATTTAATAATAAATAAAAACGTTCAATCAAATTTTCAATTTCTACTGCTTTAAAAGGATTTTTACTCAATTTCGTGCTTTAAATACGATTTGTTTACTATATATTATTTTGGATTTTTTGGGGGGAAAGAAAATGTTTTTATTTTGCTCTCAGTTTTCTTACAAGGAAGTATATTTCATAGATATATTAAGATATTTATAACAATGGACGTTTTAAGACCTATTCGTATTTACAGTTTTCCTTTAAATATAGCGAGCACTTTACTGATTCAATGTAAATTTTGCATATTTCTTTTTAAGTATCTGTTGATTGCATTCATATTGTATAAACATTATGTTCTTAGCTAATCATTGCTGCAAAAATAACTTCTACAAAATGATTTTTTTTTTAGATTTCCATAGACATAATATACTTACCATCTAGTAAAACATTTTTTTATCAAACGCTTTTTTATGTAAAAAAAATTCTATATATATAACTTCTGCTAATAAATTTTTTCTTGGAGCATTCCAAATGCATAAATTCATTTATTCAAGTTGGGTTTAACTTCGTTCAATAGTTTTATTTACAATTTCTGTTATGATGTATTATTAGAATATATAATATATATGCATACATATAGTCAAACATATTTTTTCGCGAACATGAATTTAAGAGTTCTACAATAACGGCTTTGAAAAGTTAAAAAGCATTGAAAGAAATTTCAACATAAGATGGTAATTATGCACACAAAAAAATCTTAAAAATAACAAATTAAAATTATGTTTCTATGCATTTTAAATTATATATTTTTAAATTTCGGAAATACATTTAATAAAATTTTAGATTTTAATTTATATACTCTCGTAAACATTTTAATATGAGTAAAATAAGAAATTCATAAAAAATATTTAAATATTTTATAAGAACAAATTTTACGTATTTCCAAACATCAAAAACAAATAAATAATATATTCATTAAATTTTAATAAAACAATTCACAAGAGGCATTTCTTGTAAACAAAACTTTCTTAGTATCTGTATTAAAACAGTTGAGTCATATTCCCTTGTAAAAAAGTAAAGTTTCAATTAAATTAAATAATGCTGGTTTAAAATGGAATGCAAAAGAATCAAAATTCAAGTATTTTTAGATATTGCTATTTAGCGAACCCTCAAATAATACTTTTTTGGTTTAATGCAACAAATGTTTTCCATTATCTGATAAAATAATATCATTTCGACGAATTCAACAATTTTTTGGATATTAATCTCGTATTTTCTCATTTTCAGAAGAAAAGAAAATGACTTTATAGTATCGATATTCAGATCCCTTGTAATACTGTTGTATCAGTGAAGAAACAATTATGGTAATAGTGTTTTTTGATTAATCGAAGGAGAAAATAGCTTCTTTAAACATAACGTAAGAAATCACATTTCTTAAATAGACTAAGTATTGGAAAAATGCATTTTACAGAGCTAAATTCAATAAACCGATAATGCAGTAGCTCATATCTGTGGGATGCATTTCATCTTGGCGCATTATCCAAATCTTTCTCAGATCTTGAGTTTAAAATGTCAAATGATTTGTTAAGTGAAATGGGAAAGATACAACTTATTTCTATAATTGTCATAGTTATCGAATCACTTATTGGGGTTAATTAAATTTAAACTACTTACAGTCAAGATTTAACTAATGATGTCTGAAGTACATTAATATATAAAAAGCATTTTTTAATTTGTAAATACCAATATATATATATGATAATAAATTACGAGAAATTTGCATATTTTATCGAATTACATGAAAATAATTGAACTGAATGAAAAACCCCTGCTTCTAGATAAAAATACAAATCTTGTTGGGGAAATACGAAAGCATACACGAGTGTGTAAGTGGAGCCAGCAGAAAAAACCGGCTTTATAAGCGCGTGTAAGTTAAGATGTATTTCGTTCGCCAGCACACCCGGTTCTTGATGTTATTTTGATGAATTCTTAATGTTATTTTGAAGCAATCGGTTCAATTCAGATTGTACAGTAAAAAGAGTAACAGCACAGATTAGATGATGGAATGAGGTGGTGAATTGTGGGCTAGACACAGATAAATGTCAAGTCCAGATTTGTAGACAGTCCAATTTAACGCCAGTATCGTGTGTAACTTTTTCCAGTATACTGGATCCATCGAGAAATTTTGGTCTAGGTCGTCCAAGAGCCATGACGGCCAGAGGAGATTGCTATTTGTCGATTGTAGCAAGGCATAACAGAGAGGCTACAGATTCTCAGCTTTCTCGTTACTTATATACATCCACAGTAACCCATGTATCAAGGGTGAGTGTTTAAAAAGACTTCAGGACAGAGGGTTGTTTGCAAAAGACCAGCTGTTTGCATCCGCTCACGCTTATGAACAGGAGAGTCCGTTTAACATGATGCAGACAGCATAGAGATAGGAGTATGGATCAATGAATGACCGTTTTGTTCAACGATGAGCCCCGTTTCATTCTAAACACCGATTCTCGCTGTACGTTCTCATGGAGAGAATCAAGGACCCGCTACAACCCTCCAATGTCCGCAAAATCCACAATTATGGCGGAGGAGGTCTGGAAAAGCATCATGTTGAATGGGAGTACACCTCTCCATACTTTGAAAGAGGCTCTGTGATTGGGTTGAGGTATAGGTATGAGGTCTTGGAGCCCTATGTTCACCTTTTCAGGGGTGCATATGACCGAGTTCATTTTAATAAACTATAAAGCGGACCACATAGAGCTCTTCTGGTCAACGAATTTCTAGAGAATGAAATATTTGCATTATGGATTGCCCAGCCAGGTCTCCAGATCTCAGATCTATAAAGCATGTCTAGGAAGCTCTGGAGAGGGCAAATGCAACTCGCAACTCCCTCCGAGAACCATTCAGGAAACGAAAACATCGTTTCTGAACGAGTGCGACGAAATGCCCCAAAACTTATAAACTGTCTTATGTTAAGTAAGAAAATCACGGTGCGAGAATGGTATAGCTGTGAGAGGGGGCCATATTCCGTATTAACCCATTTCTTTTTTTTATTCTGCCACCCCTGTTTGATACCTCCCAACTTCAATGAGTGTTACGCACGATCATGCATGTGTATTGTAATTGTTGAATGGCTATTTGTTTTGCATTGTATCTATGCATGTACATATCAATTTCATTAAAAACGGTCTAATAGTTCTAGAGATAATCGACCAAGTCAGCAAATTTTCTTAATT
>BMAO01022214.1:0-70756 GCA_019973975.1 Trichonephila clavata | reverse complement strand
AATCCGTACTACCAATAAACGGCTCGTACTTTACGAATGTCCTACGAACAATGGTACAGCACAATAAAAGGAAATTTCATTGCTCCGAAATAGCTTTCTATTGCTCGTTGTGTACTGGATGTTTTGCAATAGAACATAAATTTTACTACACCCTCCATACAGTCCTGATTTTGCTCCAAGCGATTTCTGGGTGTTTCCTCAAGTTTGGAAACCATTACTAAGTAAGCATTTTGCAAGCAACAAAGCATGTGTTAAAGCAGTTTTGAAAAAGCTCACAAAACAAACTAGAGATGTTTTTAAGAGGACAGAACATTGAGATAACTTCTGTGGCATGCAATGCATTTATTTTGAAAAAACCACATAAATGACAAAAGTATTGTTTGATTTTTTACAATTTTAGTCTTATTACTTATTGAACAGCCCTTGTAAAACTAAATATTATAATAAAGAAAACACATGAGAATCTGCTACCAAACTCCATTAACCAAAAACATTGTCCAACAAAACACACACATTTCTAGAACATACAGAAAAAAAGTCTGAAGACCAATTATAAAAGCCCATTTTTCATAAAAATTCAACTTTAATTTTACAATTTAAAAAATTACATAATTATGCCGCTATACTTTTATAGCAAGAAATGTTCGAAGACCTACTATCAAACCCTACTCTTTGTGAAAGAATAGTGTCAGCGAAATCTTCAGATTTATTTAGCATCATTTCTACACCTCCATTTCAAGCAAAAGAGAAATAGAGGCTCTAGATGGTGCAGGGTATTTAAAAATCAATGAAATAAAATGCTTATCAAACCACATTTTCATTATTTAGCATGAAATGTTTGAAAATCAACCCTACAACCAAACCTTATTCATTATGAAAGAATAGTGTCAGCGAAATCTTCAGAATTAGCATCATTTCTACACCTCCATTTAAGCATAAGAGAAATAGAGCCTCTAGATGGTGCAGGATATTTAAAAATCATAAAATGCTCATCAAACCACAATTTTATTATTTAGCACGAAATGTTTGAAGATGAACCCAACAACCAAACCCTATCCATTATGAAAGAATGGTGTCAGCAAAGTCTTCAGATTTATTTTGCAACATTTTTACACCTTCATTTCTAGCAAAGAGAAACAGAGGCTGTAGATCAGGGGTCAGCAATCTATGCCACATGTGACATGTGGTGCAATTCTCAGTGGCACTCTGCGCTACTCTACACATTTGTCAATTTAGGAGTAGTTGAACAATTTGTAATGGGTCTTATTTGACACATCTTCAGTATTATTGACTTTTACAGAATTATGAAAAAATCTAAAAGAAACTTAAGATAAATTTACAGCTATTTTGTAAATTACTGAAAGTTATTGCTTTAGAGATTTGTTTGTTTGAAGAGAGAAAATTACATGTACTTTGCATTCAGTTTTTTGTAGTACATATTTTAAAGAAAGTCTTTCCTCATGTAAAATATTTAGTCTCCAAAGAAATTGTTGAACAGAATACTCAGAATTGTGTCAAATTGAAAGTTACAAATTATACCCCTGATTTCGTGATTCGAAAGTAGAGCATCTATATTTGCAATAACATTTTTATTTATCTTTTTATTTAACTTTAACAAAGGGAAAGAGTTGTATTTTTGTCTATTTTTTATTTTTGTTGATATAGCTATATTTTATATTGTTTTTTATGTTAAGAAATATGTTCAAATGATGCAAAATTAATGTATAATAAAACTATAAATCTAGATTAAATCCAGAAGTTACTGAATGAGAGTTACTATGAGAGAAAATGTTCAAGTTATTTTTTCTGTAGATTTACAGACCACTTTTTTATTTAATTTGTTGTATTTGCCTTAGAAGATAATTGAATTTGTTTGTTAAAAATCATAATGACTAAGAAAAAAATGCTTAAATGTTCCTTCCAATTTTAAAATTAGGTAATTAAAAAAAGAACTGCATAACTGGATGAACTCGTTGCAATAAGTATCCATAACATTGCATGAGGGTCAGTCACCTTTTAAGTTCATTTTATTACTGGTACAAATAGTATAAACCAAAAAGGTAATTTCATAAATTTTCTGGAAACTTTAAAATTAAGTTACAATACCAAACATTTCATCCCCCCACCTAAAACTAGATAATCGCCCCTCAACATTCTCCCATTTATTCCTTGAGAAGCAGTACAATACCATTTGTGATAAAATTGATTGTGAAGGTAATTAAAATTAAACACATAAAACTTTGCTACATGAGATAAGAATTTTTTTGGTTTGTCAGAAGATTTATCAAGCACTATTTAAGTACCAAATGCCCTTTGTGAGATCTTCTCCATAATTTTGCATATTTCTATACATCTTCTTAAAGTTCAATATAGAAGCTAATTGTTCATGCAAACAAACTGATGAATGATTAAGATTGCAACGTATTTAAAAATGCAGGACAAACATTTCAAGCAAATTCTTTAAATAAAGGATAAAAATTTTCAATTTTATTTTAAAAAAGCACGTATACAAATATATAAAATGAGGAAAACCTAAAATATTTTGATGAAAAAATCTCTTTTGTATCAACTATATTCATTTAAATAAACACAAAGATAAATTTAAAAGGTATGTATACAGTACAATACCAGCAAGTATCTATTTTTCAGGAAAGATTCTTTTATAAAATTATACATACAGAAGTTAAACATCAAGATAGAAGCTCACATCAAGACTACAACCAAGCAATGCTGATCAAGTACATGAATGCTTTAAAATCTTCAGATTTCCTTTTTGTGTAAACTTTGAAAAATGCTTTATAGATAGAATACATCAACAAGTATCTCATCAACATTTAAAGAAAAAGAAGCTGCATCTTTTTTTCCTCGTGTCAAATTTATTAAATAACACAAGCAACCCATGCTTATAAAATTCTTCTTCTGCTCTTTTAACATTCCTTGCATCATTGCAGAATTATCTGCCATAAATGACACTAAATTTTCAAAAAGTATCCCTCATCATCCAATGAAATCAATGATCAAAATTGGAATTGCAGAAAGGCAACTTTGAATTAGAAATTTTGAAAGTTTAAGATAAATGACCCAAATGGGATACAACTTGATTGTATCATTACTACCATCAGATTCTGCTGCAAAATGACTGCTTTAAGCATTGAATCATATGCACTTTCCGACTAGAGTTTTATTAATATTACAATATAAAGCAACACAAGGCTATTGACGACTAATCTCAAAAATTTGAAAACTCAGTTAAGTTACAAGGACAACTGAGCTGGCACCCCCCCCCCCTCCTACACCAACAGGAGGACACTGACCTTCAACAAATTTAACATGCATTGGCCCCCTCTATATGGTAGGTCTTCGGTAGCACCATTCTTCCCGACAAAAAGGCATTTCACTAACAGATTTTTTCAATCCTTGCAAATCTGTACTGCTAGCAAACATTTACCAATAAAGAGACTTGCATGATCAGCTACAATCAAATGGAACCTTATGTTCTATAAGATGTAAATAGAACTTCAGCCCTGATTACATTTGAATTAGACATCCTTTAAAAACTATCCACTTGAGTAACTGCTACTTGATTTCTCATAAGGAAGCTTTGGAGCTCTCTCGTGACAGTCAAAATATGAACCACTACAACAAACACATGTCAGCATAGCATACTCCCCCCCCCCTTTGTATGGGATTTATTAATACAATCTAATTCTTTTTTACAGCATCCTCTATATGTTTGAAAGTATACTACTTCGCCTTGGTTGAACATCATGAGAACAATGAACAATAACAAATTGCTAGGCAAAATAGGGCACAGGAAATACAAATATGTGCAAAGCACCAAAATGAGTTTAGTTCCAGAGTTGCTACAAAAAACATAAAAAATACTTTGCTTAACAAAACAAAGCCATGCATATGAAAGAGTTAGGGTCCAATAGCTAACCAAATAAGATTTGCAATAAGAAAGAAATTTCATGAATGTTTTAAAACTTAATGGCAACAAACTCTGGTTTTCATCTACTCATTTCCAGTCATGTGAATATAAAACAATAAATATGAGCTGTGGTGATAAAAAATGTTTGCAAATGAATTTCACAAAATGCATAAAAACGTACGCCTTTCATTTTTTTTCCCAGCCTTTTATTACATTTTATGCGCAAAGTGTAAAAACGGGCAGATATGCATTTTTACCAAAAATAAAATTCTTGTTTGCTTAATGAAGATTTTCTACTTAAAAAATGCCATTACATCAAGATGCTTTTATAATTAGTTAAAAATACTGTTAACTTATGCATGCATAAATAAAATGCTTTGTATTTAGTCTTAAAATCTTACAATTTTTCCAATTTTAAACAGCCATTGAAAACATAGTAAAAATTTAAATGAAAAAGATTTCTTATTTTTCCTGTTAAGAAAAAACTAGATCCAATTATGTAAAATGCTACAACAAACTAAATTACAAAAGACTTCAATAAAATGAGAAAAGATTTAGTTTTTACACACAATGACATGAATACTAGAAATGTGTAATGAGTTAAATATTAAAAGTATACATTATTTCAGTAAATTAAAGTACTGCTAGATTCTTTAAGAAAATAATTTATTAATTATTATTCATTAAAGATATATTTTCAATTTTAAGTACAAAAAGCAACACTTCTTGCACATAATATCTCCAAATTAATAGTACGAGATCAGTTGGTAGTGAAATCCATTTAGTACACTAAATGCCAACAATCACTGCAGTACATTTCACTTTTATTTAAAAAATAAAACAAAAAAATTTATTCAAAAAAGTAAAATATTTTTAAAATGAAAAAAAAAAAAGATTTTTGCACACATGAGCCTTATGTTAAATAGTTTAACATAACTAAAAATCAAAATATTGTAGAATATAATTATTAATGCATACCTTTTATAAATCCTATCAAATGGGAACTTTGCACAAAATAAAAATTTATTATTCAAAATTAAAAATTAGTATGTTAAAAGAAAATTGTGTTTTAATTTGAAAATAGTCTAGATAGTTCAAAATCCAAATCAATACAAGAATTTAAAAATTTACCAAACTCTCCATTGACCATGTCATCATTCTCCTCATGCTCATCTTCGTGAATATTGAGATGCTGAGGTGTAGTGGCATCAAGGAGAGCAGCAGCTGCTTCTTCCTGTCTACGACGAGCATCTTCGACTTCCTCTTGCAACTTGCGTGTCTCTTCATCCTTCTGATTCACTTCCTCTTGAATACGAAGCACTTCTTGCTGCTTCATTTGGATAGCCTCAGCCTAAATTGCATATTCAAAAAATTAAGACAAAATTTTATTATCACCATAAAAATTACAGTAAGATAATTATTTCAAGCATATGATTGGATTTTTAAAATTCACAACATTAAAATTGAAGAAACATCATTACAGTCAAATATAAAATATCTTTACAAAATTAGTCTCTTGTCTATTCTGGTAAAAACTTAATTTCTTTATAAACACACAAAACCAAAGGCATTTTATACATAAATTATTCAATTCATAAATTTTTAAAAAAAATAATTTTAAAACAAGTTCTTTAATAATTTTTAAACATTTTCAAAACATGTATAAAGTTGTTTTATTTAAAAAATAAAGCAAGAACATTTAACTTAATTTTTCCATCCTTCATTAATATTTTTAAATGTTTCACACTTCAGCTTAGTATATTTACTGAACATAAACAGGATTATAATAATGATCACATAATTTGAACCATTTCAAACACAAACTGACATATTTATCCTAACTGGCACCCTTCATTTACTTGTGAATATATACACATATATAATTAAATTTAACCTGGGAGCGGTCATACGGGGCACAGTCAGAAATCTTTCCTTTTGGGAAAGCTGCTTTTTGTTACCAATGACCTTGTCAGTATCCTATGGCAGTCTCTTCATGGGAACTAAAATGTATAAGTCACACATCTCCCTCTTGTTAATGGCAAGATTTTTTTACTATTTTAAGGTACTTGTAGTGACTGAGTTCCCCCACACAACCACTTTTCTCCCAAAATATTTTTTTTATGAACAAGTTGCATTTTCCTCCTGTGAGCAACAGTGTTTTCATAGCTGTGTTGTATGACTTACTGTGATTATAAATGTAAACAAACAATATAAAAAAAAAGAAATTAGCATCTGCAATCTGTTGGATGAAGTTGAAACTAATCAAACAATTAGAAAAACCTGATAAAATAATGGAGATTAATCATGATAGTGAAAGCAAATTGCAGAACAGAGTTTTGCATAAAAAAAAGTCCAATTTGTGATATTTATTAAAGTAGAGCACATTTGAAAAATTATAGTTCACTTTGAAAAGATTTTAATTTTTCTTTGATGATTTGAGAAAGTCCTTAAAAGTCGGTAAGCGTACCGGTTCTTAGTTAAATTATTCACTAGGAATCACGATTTGTATCGTGTACAATAAAAATAACTACAAAAAAAAAAGGATTGGGGTGACTCTTGCAATGTGCGACCACTAATGTTAGTATCGAGTGCACGCCTTCTCCCAGGTTAATATCCTATATTATTCCAGACAAAGCCTTTAGTATATAAAAGAATTATTCAAATAAATTGGCCTTTTTTCTTACCAGTCTGGCTTTCTCTTCTGCTTCCATTGCCTTGTCATTCTCTAGTTTCTTCAACATTTCTTCTAGCTCATTTTGTTTTGCTTCTAATTCAGCCTTTGATTTCTGTACTTGGCGTAGTTGTTCTTCAAGACGGCGGATGCTGTCTTGAGCTTCTAAGAGTTCTAAAAAAGAAACATTGAGAAAATGAAATATTAAGTTATAATTTTACTTTTCTTTATCAAAAGAATTCTGATTGAAGAATACATTGTTCGTCCTCCATGAAATATTCAATATCCTGCATATTTGAAAGTTAAAATATCTAAAAAACAAATGCTACAAAAGTATGAGAATCCAATACATTAATTTTTAATCTTTGAGTATGCAATGCAAGACCGTTTCAAATATGCTATTGTGAAATTTACACATAGTTTGAGATTAAAAATTAGCTGCAAACATCCTTCAATACAAATGCAGCTTCATTTTTATAGCCATTTAAGAATTATTTGATTTATTTCAAAACACTGAATCAAGATTTAGTAATATCCAACATACATCAACATTTACTTTAAGCTCAATTATAAAAAAATAAGTTTTCATTTAGTAAGGATGTATATTTTTACGAGACCGCGAACATCTTTAATAACTGTAAGACCAACCAATAAATGGTGTTATAGGTATAACAAATCTGCTCTTAAAAGTAACATATACCAACGCTTTCTTATAATTACAAACATGGCTTGATTTGCAAAAAAATTTATAATTATTCAATTCATATAATTTACCTATATAAAGAACTTAGTGTTTTTCCGAAGATTTATCAAACTGCATTTCAGTAACAAATGTCATTGGTAGGATCTTCTCCATGATTTTAAATATTTACTACACCCCTTTTTTAATGTTAAAAAAAAGTTATCCTTTGTGCAAAAAATAATTAGAAAAATTTCATTTACGAAAATAAGATGTCTTGCTGATAAATAATACCAATGAAATCAAATGCTTAATATTATCAATGGCAGGCACCAAAAGAAAAATTGAAACAAACATTGTAATATGACCACGATTCAAAACTAAACAAAAATTTAGTATTTTTCAGAAGATTTATCAAATGCCAGTTGCAAGATCTCCACGATTTAGTATATTACTACACCCCTTTTTGTTCAAAAAAGAAGCCATCATATGTGCAAAAACTAATGATGAAAAATTAGAAAAATTTCATTCAAGAAAATATCCATTGTTAATAAACATGGTATATCAAAACTGAAATTGATAAAGCTTGGAATTCTGAACCAGTCAAATGACAAAAACACTTGAGCACAGCCCCTCAACTTACATATAACAAATATCTGATTAGTTGAAAATTAAAGATTATAGTCATATCATTAGAATTATCAAAAGAGTTGAAAAATGTTTTGATTAATCTCTTCACACAATTTGATATTTTCCCCCTAACTTTCAACTGCAATAAAGAGACCAAGAATGAATGTATAATTTAACCAGAAGTAAAATGTTCTGTAAAGGTTACATAAGTTATCAATTGGTCAGTCTTTAAATTTGTCTGCTCTCAATTTATAAGCTTCATCTATAAAAAATTATACATGCATTGCCATTAAAGATTCGTAAATGATAAAGTTAAAATCTTCAAACTGATTAAAGAGGAAAAATCGTGGATAATGTAAACTTTTGTTTAAGCATAAAAACAGCAGTTTTAAATTCGGAAGTTAAATTTTTGTTGCAAAATAAGTACAATTATATTACTTGCTGTTCTTAAGCTTATATCTGACAAAATTAACAAAGTACAAAAATATTTCAAGAGATTTGAGTTACTTTTATTATTAAAGTTGTAAATGAATGTGAAATCTAACAGACTGACAAGGATGAAAGACTGCTATTTTAAAGAGCATCATATATACCACAATATCAAATCTGAGAAACCTACTATATTCAAACATAAACTTATTACTTTATTTAAAGAAAAAGTTTGCTTCTCTAAAAATTCTTTTTTATAAAACTACTAAAAATATAACATCTTTTTGCACAGCATTCAAGAAAAATTTACCACAAACTAACCAGAAATAAAATGCATCGCTTCCATAATAGTTTAAATATCAACTACCTATGAATTGCCACTGGTCTGAGGCATCTCCACTAACAGCAATTAAGAAAATTATATACTTTACACACATCAATGCAAATTCAAACACTAATATTATATTAAATAAAGCACATAAGAATTTGCTACCAAACTTTATTCATCAAAAAAAAAAAAAAACTTTGTGCATCAAAGCATACATACAAGGGGTGATCAAATGAAAAGGTACGAAACGACATAAAAATGAAACAGTTAAATATTTGCATATTCCGCCAAGGGAGAATGTAGCGAGACATCTCGGGATGCCATTGGAGACTGACTGGGATCGGATCATGCGCGGGTGCCCGCATGCGCAGGAGAGAGCAAAGGCTCTTATAAAAAGTGGTGTCCAAATGATGCGAGCACAGAATTACTCGAGCACAGAAAAAGCATTAACTCCGATGTGTACTGTGAGACACTCCGACGCCTACGCAGGTCCATCAAGAACAAAAGACCGGGGCTGCTCACGGAGGGTGTGGTTCTGCTCCATGATAACGCCCGTCCACACGTCTCCAGAGTCACACAAATGGAACTGGGCAAGTTCCAATGGGAGACGGTGGACCATCCGTCCTACAGTCCAGACATATCACCCTGCGATTTCCATGTGTTTGGTCCACTTAAGAAACACCTGAAAGGAAAGCGCTTCTACTCGGACGACGTACTCAAGGACACTGAAGGACTGGGTCTCGTCACAGCCACAGGAATTCTGGGAACAAGGAATCCTGCGGCTTGTTCATCAGTGGGATCGTTGTGCTCAGGCCTATGGTGTATATTTTGAATAAAGTCTATATTTGTCCCACCGTGTAGTTTCGTACCTTTTCATTTGATCACCCCTTGTATTTCTAGAACATGTAGAAAAAATGTCTGAAGACCTATCAAACCCTGTTCATTTTGAAAGAATAGTGTCAGCGGAATCCTCAGATTTATTTAGCAACATTTCTAGATCTCTATTCTAAACAAAGAATTAGAAGCTCTAGGTGGTGCAAAATATTTAAATATAAGTAAAATGCAATTCTTTAAAAATTCCACTTGATTCTTAAAATTTCAGAATTCATATAATTATGCAATCCTATACTTTTATAGCAAGAGATGTTTGAAGATCTACTACCAAATCCTATCAATTAATGGTTCAAAAAATCTTCAGATTTATTTAGCAACATCAAGAAAAGAGTAATAAAGGTTCTAGATCAGTGATACTCAACCTGCAGCCTTTACTAAGTGTCCCAGTCATAACCCATTGCACTAAGAAATGCAATTATTTAAGCACAATGTACTAAAAAAATTTCTGGATTGGTTGAATTCCCACAACTATCACATATCAATTTTTCTATTAATATGCTTATTTATAGTAGATGTAAATAAAGGATTTTGTCAGGGATGGAAAAAAGAAATTACGACATAACACAATAAAAAACGTACAAGAGCAAATATTTGTGTATTTGATAGAGAAATTAAAATAGTATTAAAATAAAAGCCAAAAAAAAATTTACATTTAATCAATATAACTGTGCCCAATGTTGATTTAGTCTTAAAATGTTTTCTTTTCATTAACCTCATGTTGCTGTCCACGTGAAATACATGTTATATGTATGTGGCCTGGCAGGAATAAAGATTAAGTACCTCCACTCCAGATGGTGGAGGATGTTTAAAATTATTAAGAATAAAATGCTCATCAAACCATATTATTTAGCATTACAAATGTTTGAAGATCTAAAATCAAACTGAATTAAAAATGTTCTCAGTAAAGTATTCACTTTAATATGTAGCAATATTTCTATACTTCTACAAACACAGAAATCTAGTCTTTTGATCAATGATTCTCAACCTCTTTAAAGCTGTTGCTGCTCCCTCAAGGAGCAGATAATTTCTAACTGCCTTCTTTGGTAAAAATCTTTTGATTTAGGATATGGGAAAGAGGAGGGAGGTAATTTTAAAGCTTCTAAAAATTGTCTTTATAATTCAATAAGTAATATTTTCCTGTAGATTTATATAACATTCTTTATTATTGTTTAACTTGATGTATTAGCCTTAGAAGATCATTGCACTTTTTTTGTTAAAAGTAAAAATGACCAATACAAAAAAAAATATAAGTTTGAATGCCCTTCAATGTTTTAAAATTAGTAATTAAAAAAGAACAGCATAACTGGTTGAATTTGCTGCAATCAACATTTGCAGCATTGAATGTGGGTTAGCCATCCCATACGTTCATTTTACTGCTGGTACAAATCATATAGTGAATAAGTGATTTCATTAATTTTCTGGCAGCTTTAAAATTAATTTAAAATACCAAAGCATGTTCATCCTCCTATTTTGCAAAAAAAAGTCTACCCCTCCCTATTGCCTAAAACAAGTTAACTGCCCCTCAACATCTTCCCATTAATTTCCCAAAAGGCAGTACTGCACCTGTTGTGAACCAGTACACTAGATCAGTGATCAGCCAAATGTGAGAGAAGAGCCAAGTAACCAAAACAAAATAACTAAGGTAGAGCCACTTGCATGTATGCAACAGAAAGGAAGAAGGAAGCGTCTGGTACAGTCGTGATGACTGTCATGCTCAAATTAATATTTTTAATAATATTTAAATAAAGTTTTACAAAGCTGAAGATTTTCTCATCCTTTAAGAGCCAGGAACCATAACTGAAGGATTTTTTTTCCCTTCCTATGGTTGAAAGCAAGAATAACCATTGTCAAAATGATAATGTAGTGAATTAAAACTATCAAGCTTCATGAAAAATTTCTGTACCAATAATGCCAAAGTTAACCCTGAAGTATCTTATAAAAGTAGAATGTATTTTTGTAGGGGGGGGGGGGGGGTCTTCCATCAATGAGTGTTCTAAAACCAATACATGCAAATAATTGTATTGCTTTAGAATTAATTCTTTTATTCACTGATTCTTAGTTTTGTAAAAATTTCTTTGTGTACACTTTAATACAGAAGCTATGATCTTCAGTGTCAAATGTTGAAACAAATATGCAAATAGGAGTAAATTTTTCAATAAATTACAAAGAGAAAAGGGAAAACTTGCTAAATACAAATTAAATATTTTTATACAGGATGAGTAAATAAACAGAGCACAGAAATAAAAATGCTTCAAGTAGTGAATAAAAAGTATGTTTTGTATTACCTTTTTGTCTATTTTCCATTTCTTCTTGCATCTGTTTTATTTTTTCTGCATATTCCTGTTGTTTCTTTTCAGCCTGTTCTCTTGCTTCCATTTCTCTTCGAAGTTTCTCTCTAAAATATTATATTTAGAGAAAAGTATTTTAATTACAGACAGTCAACTGTTAACAAAATTTGACAGTTCATTTCACAAAAATCTCAATCACTATAGAATCAATCTACCTAAACTGCATGGTTTGAGAATGTTAATGCTGTAAACTTATAACATACATACACAGAAGAGTAACTGAACCAGAAACAAATGTCATCCAACAAATGTAGTACTGTGGATGACTATAAAAGCCCATGATGTCAAAAGCTACCCAAGAAAAAATGATACAACAGGAATCAATAAGACAGATCTTACAGTTCAGAAATATTTTAACATGTTTAACTATGGGTTAATTATCAGGGTTTAAAGAATGGAACCCTTCTAGGAAACTCGGCACTGTATCATAGATGTACAACAATTCGTATAAAATTTACCCTGAAAGAGTCAACCATAATGTAGAACAGTATGGATAAGCAGGGCTTTTGTCAATGAGCTCATATCGTAACAGGATAAACCTGGGCACAAAGGATAAGATTACACATCAAAAAAAATATCAGCCACTTATCTAAAAATCCCCTGTACTACAGAATACAGATACCATCATCCCATAAGGACAATTCTATTTACTATATACAATAGAATAAAGATTAATGTCAAGAAAGAAATGTTCATTATTGGACCCTAGACATGCGAGATAAACGTTACCTGAATTGTCAGGTCTAAATTCATGTTGGTACACACCAATGGCTAAGAATGTATATGGCACAAATTTCACTAGTAGCTAATGTGGAGATGACATTCTCATCTAGATACTTAACATAAACAGAAAAGGGACTATTTATGTGGCACTGTCCCTCGCAGATCAACGTTACAGTGACATTGACAACCAGGTTTCCACTGATGCATTTTCAACATTCTATTATAGATCTCACCTCTCAAAAAGACAGAATATTGTGCCATTGCTCCCAAATTATTATCAAATGGTACAATGAACATTTTACAAACATGATTCTGTTTCTTGACCATCCAAGTCTTGAATCTCACTAAGCACATCCAAAATACTAAGAGATGTTAGACTTGTCAAATTTTTTCCACCAAAACTGTGCTGTATATTGTCAAGAGAATGCTGATCTATATAAATGTGATTTTACTTCCATACTTTATCAAGTCCATAGATACAATACTACATATGAATTGCTGTTGTCAACAAGGCTACACAATATACAGATATCTTATTTAAAACTGTTCTTACATCAAATACTAATAAATTTCAGGTAAATATTTCAAAAACCTACACAAAATTTGAAATTTTTCATAAAAGCTCAAAAATAAAAATTTGAATGAACTATCAACGAGCAGAACGAGAAAAAAACAAGGCATCTTAAAGAAAGAATGTGATTAAAAGAAATTTTTAAAAATTTATATCATACTTCAAATAATTTTAAATACAAATAGATAAAGATCTTAGCAAGAATATTAGAAGTCTCAAGCCATTTAAACAGAAATTTAAGAAAACGAAATAGTTTATATTATTTTTCCATGTTGGTTCTTTAGAATACTGAAAAATGTTTTTATTGTAAATCTCAACAAACCTTTCTTGTTGTTTAGCTAGCTTCTCTTCTCTTGCTTGAGCTTTCATTTGCTGTACTTCTATTGTGTCAGGCTTTCGTCTTCTCATATACAACTCATGGTTACCCATGCAGAGAGATAAAATTCGTTTATTGATCCTTAGACGAGGAGCAAAGAATACAAAATCCTAAAAGAAAAATTATTTTATTCAAGATTAGAATCATGAGATAACAAATAATCAATACTATAAATTATGCTGCATATTTATTTTACAGTGAGAATTTTTTTTTCAGGAGCTTGCCTAAAAACATTTTTAGTTCACAATACTAATTTGTATTGTATTAAAATTCAAGAAATAATGATAATTTCATTAACAAAATACATTTTTAATGAACCATTTTATAGTTTAAATTCTAAAGACTTCAATAACAATTTTTGATGTTTCTAAAATATGCTTTAACAGTCTTTCAGTATTTATTCCACAAATCAGAAGTTATTTTTCACTTGATGTGTAATCCTTTTATCACAACTTTCAAATATGAAGATCTTGAAGGAACATTTATCTTTGTGTATGCTGAATTGTTTTGAAATCATTCAACCATTTATATGTGACTAAGCCTTTGATTTCAAAGAAAGGATATAACAAAGGATTTCCTAATTTTTACCATCAATATTACAATTTCTTTGAAAAAGAGGAGGAAAGAATTTACAATAAAGATGGCTGTTAAAAATAAAATAAGAGGGAGATAAATGTAAAGCTTTCATTCTTAGAAAGCTTAGATTGGTTTCCTATTATAAAAATGTACTGATGGACAAATTATTTCAGTCAATTGGAATGGAACAAACATTTCTACATAATCTGTAAATGAAAAACTTAAATTTTCACAAAGCTCAAATGACAGTATAAAATATTAAAATACTTTTATTCATGGATTAACTACTACACATGTCATTTTTTCAAAAAATGAACTTTATACTGAAAGTTAATATGGATCTACAAATAGATGCATAACAAAATTCAGTACTTATGAAGGATTAAAATAAGAATCCGCTTACAACTCATGCATTATTAAAATAAATTAAGCTATTTATTCAAGCTTTCTTTTGAAAGTAAATAAATATTATGTAATTCAAATACACAGGCAAACATCTATTTTAAAATCATTTCTCATTTAACGAGCAAAATATATAAATTATGTTAGAATTTGTTCTGATACCAAAAATCTAAAAAAGTAATGAAATAGAAAATGGAGAGATTTGAAAAGTAAAATAATGTATATCCACACAATTGCATCCAATATAGATATCAGGCACAGATAACATTTAGAAATTACTAAATTACATGATTTTCACTGGGGAAAAAATGAATACTTAAAATTGCTATTCATAATTTTTAAATACACCTTTAATTTTAATGCAAATGCTTTAAAAACTTAAATAACTTAAGCCTAGGCACAGCTATTCCGGTATAATCCAGTTAACCTAGGCCTTTAAATGAAATAAAATTGTTTTAGATAACTCCCAGGACTGTCTTCAAATGTATGCTATAAGTATGGAGTGAAGAAATTGGTTTTACAAAGTTGTGTGACAACAAGAACTGCACAAGTTTTAAAAATTTGCTCTATTTAACACAAGTCTTCTCCTCAGATGCTCGATAAAAAATTTTGTGAAACAGTGTACTAAGCATTTTGCTTCACAAAATTTTAAATACATAAAGCAAAGTAGTATATGTAAACAATCAGCCTTTTTACAGACAAAATCATACTAAAATTTAATAAGCTACTTACCAATGCATCAAAAGATGAAATGTCTATAGTTTATAAGTACACTCTTTCTAAAGCTTAGAAACTTTTCTATCTAAAGTGACAGTGTTTATAATTTAATGTATGACTCTAGCTCAACTGAATACCATTTTTAAAACATAATGGAATTCCTTATGTATGATCATAAACAAAGCTATAAAAATTTTATAGAGTCATGAAAATCCAATAAATATTGATAAATTTATTTTTGATTCAAGCTTTACATGTACTTGCAAGAAAATATTAAAATATTACAGACTAGTTGAACTAATCATTTGAATTGTATAAAAACTAGTTCAATATCAATTAGTTTAAATTAACAAAATACTTTCAAATAAAAATTTTCCCCTTAGTTTTTACCATGCAAAAAATAAGAATTCTGTATTTATATTTTTATATATTCTTTTATGTAAAGTTTATTTTGAAAAATTTTCAAGTAAAATAGTCACTTATGTCACATAATTTAGAAAACAAATTATAATTAGTATATAATTATTCAAAAAAATTACAACACAAAACAGAAAATAAATATTTAAGTGAACAAAAACAACATACTGGTGCTTTCTTGTCAATAGGCTTGATGACAAACTTCTTATCATTAAAAGATATATTCCTTATCTCACTCCATGGGAAACCAATCTTAGGAGTCAATCTATAATGAGTTTAGTTAAAACATAAGGGGAGAAAAAATCAACACAAGAAAATATTTTTCAAATTAAATATGATAATCCCAGAGATTATATATAACTTTCACATATATAAAAGAAAATTAAATATTTTATGGAATTATACCTTTGAAAATGTAACTTTACAGGCTTAAGTTCATATAATCATACTTAAATTGAGCCAACATTTAACAAAATCATTAAAGTTTCCATATTTTGATTTTTGGTACTAACAATATCTGATTGAGGAGTTCTAGAAAATTATAATTTTTCAAATCTGAGATACTTTGACATTATATAAATAACCTTGATATTCCACAGAAGCACCATTACAAATTATTAATTAACAATATGCAGAAGAAATGCATTTATATATACAGTTTACGGATACATTGTGGAGGTGCATCAAATTGAATCTTGTATTAACCACCAATTCTTGATTGAACTTAAATGATTATAGTGGAAACAAAAACGTACATTTGTGTTTCATTGGTTAAAACTTATTTTACTAAACACCACACTAGATTTTTTTTATTCTTAAAAAAAATCAAATTATTAAAGTAAATTTACTACTTGTAATTTTGAAAAATATTAACCTGTGAATTATTTCAGCGAACAAACATTACTACAAATTTTTAAGCAATACTTTCATATAGATAAACATGATTTAGAAGACAAGATATGCATATAAATAACTTAAAAAAAATAAGATTTAAGATACAGTAATTCTTACTTGTCATCTTTTTCGTAAATATTTAAACCAAGAGCATCCACACCTAACCAAAGATCAGTTCCTTTTTTATTTTTGATTTCAAAGTAGTTAACACCATACATTTCAAGATCCTGAGCTATCTTAAGATACTCCATCATTGCATCTTCCCTGAAAGAAATAACCATTTATGAAAAATATTAAAAAAAGAAACAGCTTTAACAATCACAAAAGCTTTTAAAAAGTTGCAACATACCTAGGCATTCCTTTATGTTCCGCCCACCAATTCATTATCCTCTCTTCCCACTGTTCCTTAGTTAACTTGTGTTGGTCCATAACTCTAAAAGAGAAAATACAGTTATCATACAAGCTAATATAAACTGAAAAGTTTCATTTAAATCATTGTAGTAAAAAAATAAATTAATCATTTAATACAAAATTTCTTGAAGCTGTGTTACAATACGTCTAGTATTTTCAGGAAAAAATACAGTAATTTTAATTAGATATATAATTGTATTCAAACTATTTTTTAAAATACATGCACTATAATCAGTGCTTAATAGAATTTCTCTGGGGATAAAATGTTAAGATTATTCAATAACTTGTATATAGTTATCTTTTAGACTAGTGGTTCTTGAAACTTATAATAGCCACCCCACCCACTTATGTATCAGCCTGACATCGCAGATCCCCAAAATTTTGAGCACTCTTCCTTAACTTGCAACACATGAGTGATTTAAATGCAACTACTATTGTATTAGTGTGAGCTACAAATTAATCTTTGCACATGCTTCTATTATTTTTGAAAATATAACGTAGTAATGGCTATATAATTGCAAACAATTTATATTCTTAATCATAATGCATGTCTAGTAGATTTTTCAATGGAAACAATTTAGTGATCTAGTCTAGGATGGCCCATCTTGCAACCTTTAATGAGATTTTTCAGAGTCTGTAAGGGAAATCTTAACATTAAATGAGAGACTGTCATGGACGCTCTAGAACGCCGCTGGGGACCCCAGAGGTTCACTGAGCACTGTTCTAGATTAAGATTAAAAAAATAACTTGTAAAGGTGGGTCTAGATTTCATTGACTCATGCATAAAATGCAAACATGTTTATTAAACCATGAAATTATAATGAAAGAAAAACACTTTAATAAATATTAAGAGTTGATTCAAAATAGAAAATTTAAATACACATGCACTAATCATTATTCATAAGGAATCAAACCAGCCAAGTATAAAAATTTCAAACCAAGTAAAATTTATTTAAAAAATTAGAAGATTACAGAATTGATCTTGTTAAAGGCTTTAATTAAAATATTTTTAATATTTAAAATTATTCAACAAAGATGCCCATGCAACTTTGCAATTGGAGATAAAATACTTAAAAATTCAAAACGCAACTTACCTCTGTGGAAGCAATCTATCATTGGCTAGGCATCCTGGTTTGTGGATTTCAGAGTTATAATCTCCATGTTTGGCTTGGACTGCATAGGAAGCCAATAACACAGATGTTTCCGGAGGACAATAGATTTCATCACTCAGTTTAGCATTTCTGACTTGGAGGTAGAACAAACGCTGAAAATAAAGCATTTAATTAAAATCTTAGTACTGTAAATTTCTTAAATTTAAATAAAGAAATTTTTAATTTATTTGAAATTAAACTTTAAATATAAAAAATCCTATCAAAAACTGAAAATTAACTATTCAAAATAGATCAAATTCAATTCAAATTACTCTGTCAATTTATATTTTTTAATGAAGTTTTCAATTAATAAATCAAATAAGCATTAAAAATTATTACAATAGGGTTTTCTTAATTTTATGTTTCTTTGAAAATATTCAAGTGAAATGATCTTTTCAAGCAAAATTTTATTCAGAGTATGTACAAAATTTAATAGTAACAAATTTTAAGCAGTGAATACATTAACACAATATAATAAAGACCTTTCATGTAAAATCTGGGAATTTTGAACCAAAACAATTGACGATAATACATGAAAAGAACAACTATCTTCAAGCTTTGCAAAGTCTAGGATGATTTTCATTCTGAAGTATTTCTTAACAAAGACACACAAATCAAAGACAATCTGATCATTTAATAACCATTTAATCTACTTATTTATATGTATTATCTTGAATCATAATCAAAATTGACTCATACTGATGATTTCATTATATTAAAATCTGCACTGGGGTTGGTTAAAATATTTTGAACTCTTTTTTCCTCCAATCACAGAAAACAATAGAAGTTAATACATATAGCAACTTTGATGCTAGTTTGATACCATAGGGTTACACACCCAATTGCTGTTTATATATGTAGAGACAATTCAATACATGACATTTCAATCTGGACGTGAGACATTTCAATATGATAACCTTGATATATTTTATCCTCTGGCAATGTGGTGTTGCCATAAGGATAATGTACATAAGAGTTAATTTTTATTAGTTTTTTTTCTCATGGTAACCCTATTAATTTCAAACTCTTATAATTCAATTTCTTAAAAAATTTAACCATTTTCAATTGCATTTGTTTTTAAAGCCAACTGCTTCAGTTGTATTCTGTGCAATTTTCAAATATGGATATTTCTATTATCATTGGTCAGTACCAGGATATTTTTTTTAAAAACAGCACTTATTAATTGACTAGCTTTCATGGCCCGGCGTTGCACAGGCTTATACCGAGGGTATAACTTAATCCCCATGTTAATTTCCTCCTTTTATTCTAACCACACTTTTGTGGGGTTTGACGCATACGATGTGAGTGCGTGCATGTCCCGTGAGTGCAGGTCATGGCTTTGTTGCTTAACATTTTCCCTTCTCTTCACAAATTCTCGATCCTAGTACCACTGAAGACCCGCAGTGTAGGAGAAAGATGCATGTAAAATCTGTCGAGAGCACAAACATCCTCCCGTTGGTGTGGTTAGGAGAGGGGGTGCCAGCTCAGGTGTCGTCCGCATCACTAGACCATGGTTCAAAATTACGCGGACCGTCCCCAAAAGGCCTCATGTAGCTGAACAGTGGGACGTTAATATTCACTCAATCTTCACAAATTCAGCACTTCCAATATTATTTTCCAAAATTACTTTGATTTCTTTGTTTCTTCCCTCTCCGCTTAGCCCGGCGTTGCACAGGCTTTTACCGAGTGAACAACTTAACCCTCATGGAAATTTCGTGTTTCCCTCAGGCCGATAGCACTTGTGTGTGTGTGTGCGATGTGAGTGATTTCTTTAACAATGTCATAAAAACTCCCTTTTTCGAAATTTGTTCTCACGTTGGTGTGGTGTTGTAATTATTAAAGATGGGTGAAAGCTCATGTGTCGTCCTCGTCACTTGAGCATGGTTGAAAATTTCGAGGTCCGTCACCAAAAACCCTCGAATAGGCAAACAGTGCGAATTTAAAAATCACCCACTCACTTTCCAATTCTTTCATTTTTATATAATTCATATAATTTTTATTATATTACAATATTATTATTTATATATATAATTACTATCAAATTATGTTTATTACATATAATAATTGTATATCATTAATTCATATAAATATTACATATAATTACTATTAAATCATAAGGTAATTAAATACCACATAATATTAATAAACATAACTTTATAATATTACATTGATATGCATTATTGATTGATTTTTCTTATTCTCAATGTATTCCTATATTTTTCATTTCAAACAGATTCTACTGTATTTCAAAAAAATTCCTTAAAATTATTTTCCTGACGATCTGCTACTGCTAGGCCACCATCTTGGATTCCATTCCAATGACAATATGCGCTGCTTACGCGATTCCTTTTTCGCATCAAACGCTGCTTGACACATAGCCCCATGATATTAAACTAGTTCTGCATCTTCTATTAATCTACATAACTTATGAATTACTAATTCAAAATCCCTTAATGCCATTTGCAATACTTGTCACTCTTCCAAACCAACTATTAAATCTTCTTTCACATTTTTATACAGAAATAAATACATCAACTTAAAATAAATGTTTGCAAACTGCTAAACTTCAGAAGAATCGGTATCTGAAGTTTTATAATATTCTCAGTAAAATACTTAAATGTGTACTTACCACAGTTATGTCTTGAATCAATTCCTCCGATACATCTTCAGGGTAAAATTTGGCACGGAACTTGAATTGAAGTGGATTTTCCTTCTTAACATCTTGATTTAAAACCTGAATAAAAAAAGAATAAAGCTTAAGTTTTAATAAAAAGAAAACAAATGCTGAAATTTAAATTAGATAAAAAAGTTTAAAAACTCAAATGTTTATAAAAGAATTTACGGATGCTCTCCACACAAGACCAGAATATTGTCTTACCAACAAGGGATAGATGACAGAAAAATCAAGCAAACTACTGGACAACCTATATCACATTGTACTGTTGAATTGGAATGGCACACAATGGTTGGTCAATTTGAAAAGCAGTACAGTGTGCGTCATTAATACCAGCTCATCCGAGACTGCACTCTATCATGCTTGAAAGACATCTGGTCAGATCAGGGATAGGATTCAGTACTCTTACAGATAGGAGCCATGTTATGTCCATGGGCACACATGAAAAGAGGAGAAACAGGCCCTCCTTCCAATATCATTAAAAGTAATAACTTAGGAGGTAATAATTCTCCTTTAGAGAAATATCATGCAGGCATACTCATTTGCCAAGGAGGTTCAGTCACTCTGGTGCCTGCTATTCCACTGAAGATATCCTTCGTCACATCTTTGAAGAGGTATTATGGATCAATATGAGCAATAACACTACGTCTCACCAAAATGGTAACAGATGAATGATTTTGTTGCACAGATTGTTTCACAAGGTTAAGATTTATATTGAACTGAAACATCTGCGAGACACTAAGCAGATACACAATAGTCTGTCACCAGCATATAATTTTGGAAACTTTACAGAGGAATGAGCTACAATGCTTTTAAGTTCACAAATAATTTTCTACGCAACAAAGATACAAAATATAAATCCAGCATAGCAGTCGGAAATGAATCCATTTTCAATGCAAAAAGGTTTGATTTTCTTGTCATCCACCTGTCACATTAGATATTTAGATCCATTATCCAACTGCGTCAAAGCTTGCAGTTCAATAATGTCCCTTTTTCTTTGGATTTTTACTTTAAAAGTTCTGTTTAATGTTCCTATGTTTTTATTCTTGTGAATCTTATTACACTATTTGTGTCAATTTGGAACACTTGTATTACATCATAAGGGATTCAGTCTTAGGAGAGTTTTTGCCTACTACTTCATGTACATATTACCTCACCTACAGGTTTCATTTAGAACTTATGAATTTACTTATATATTTGTGAATAAATTTAATGATTCAAAATTGTTTCTATTAATAAAGATATTTACATTTTTATGAAAAAATACACAAATCTAGATTACTCCCTCAAATATACAGAAAAGCAACAGACATTTGTACAATGAGATGAAAAGCACCACAAATATAAAATCACTTATTTCAAATCAACAAATAAAATAATTGAACCACCATAACTATTTAACTACTGCTGGTGCATATATACATCTTGCTCAACCAGTGTGTACATGTCCTCGACACACATGTATACCTCTTTCCAAAATATTAGTTTCTTTGTGCGACAATCAGAAATACTATTCATAAGTCTTAAGAAAACAATAAAAGGACCTTGAAAAATTTGGCAAAGGATTTACTCATTTATGCCTTTTCTTTTCCCACCGATACACCACACATGTATAACTTTTAATAGATAGTTAAAGGATTAAGCTGTCTAATACTAACCAAGAAATTTTGGTACATAACACACATTAATGCTCATTAGTTTTCATTGAAAATAAGAGTACTTTAAATTTGCTCTTAAAAATTTTCAAATTAATATTTCTTAAAAGGTTATTGTACCACTAAGAATTTATGGTGAATTATTCAAATAGCATGTTTTTTTAATAAAATTACTGAAATTTTGCAGGTTTGACTTCAAATAAAACATGAAAGATCAGAATTATTAGACAAAAACTGCAAAAATAAAATTTAAACATTACAAATCATACAGCAACATAACTTAAGAGATGACAGATCAAAAAATTTCACAAATACAATTTTTTGCAGATTTTAATAATGAGATTTAAATTAAATAACATTTAAAGATAAGGATTTTACTAACATGCAGTTGTAAATAAGAAACATTTATGAAATAACAGTTAACATAACAGAAATATTTAAAATGTAAATATATACCTTCTTATTTAGTTTCAACCATGTTGTTAAACCTTTGCTATCTGTATACTGGAGACCAAAAAACCATATCTCTCGTAAGCCGATAGTCTTTACAACCTGCAAAATATTTTAACTTAGTATTTAAATACAGAATTTATATAAATCCAGATATGTGTACATAACATATCTTAACTAGAATTTCACACATATATATAACAGCATAATGCAAATAAAAATACTGCAAAACTGTCTTAAAAAATTTAAATTACACTATACTTTTGATTTTAATTAAATGAATTTACCACTGTTTGGAACTTTGCAAGTTAATTCACTTCAGATAGGGTGGATAAACATTCAGCTTAAATTTTTTTAAAAATAAACATTTAACTAGTTTTAAAATTTACCTACAAAACCATGCTATCTGTTAATAAATTAAAGATTACAGCCTTCGACAAAATTTACACCCTAATGAAAAGTAAAATCATGAAACTAAAGCTTATAGGCCAGTAATAATTACTAATTAAAAACAATCAATAAAAACTTAATGTTATAAACATTATAAATCTAATTAAAAATTAACAGTACATATGCAAAAAAACTCATTAACCATGGCTATAAATTACAATATCAACCTAAAAAATTTTATAGGATGTCTAACACACATTGCCAGAAATACTAGAAAGCCATATTTTCTTTCATATTTATTTGTATAACACATTGCATGATTTTTAAAAATATACATAATGTGTATACATTTTTTTTTTAAAAAAGTTAAGGCATCCCTCTAATTTAATTCCTCTATGGACACTTCATTTAAAAAATGTTTTCTAGTATGTGCGATTCCAACTTTTCACACCAATGTATTACATTAAAGATTATCAAAATGTAAAAAATGAATCCAGAAAGAGTATGAAAAACAAATTGGATACATTTTTATTTAATAAACCCAAAAACTTGATATAAAGCATTAAAAAATGTTTCAGGTACTTAAGTTTTCTTACTATTTCAAGCCTTGTCTTGAACAAATGTGTAAAAGGGTCTGAACATATCTTCCAACAAAATTGTGTAAGTTTTCATAAAAATTCAAAGTTGAAACTTATATGTTCATAAAACTACATTTTTAAAACATTTGACATGCAAGAAATTTCTGATTAATGAGTTCACTTAATATTATAGTTTCAGACAAAATAAAGATCAATTTACGAGTTAAAAAAAATGGAATCATTTAGAAATTTATAATGCATGCAATTCTCTAGTCGGGATGGGCATTAAGTTGATTGCAATCGACCAATGAACCTTCAAGACATTATGGGGCGACAGCCTTTGCTAAGACAATTACTAAAAGAAACTTATTTATGGAACAGTGATAACAGCTAGATTTTAGAATACTCTTTTCATAATCAATGCGACTATGTTTACTTAAGCAAATGATTCGATAAACGTGTAGATGACACATGTACCTTCATTGGAGGCAAAAGATGACCATTAATATGTCCAGTGCTACTCTGAGGGAAATAAATGTTGATGATCAGCTCTTCCCGCGATTCTACAGGATTGGGTTCTTGTGCTGCCGTCATGTCCTGCGATGGTGTGGGACTCAGTAATGAACAAATTAAGTACATACGTCTATTTCAGTTTCATTGTTTCGCTATCTTCTCTACTTGGTGCATTGAATACATTTCTTTACAGTTTTTCAAACATTCAACTTGACAATTTTGCGTTACTTGAGTTTTTGTAGTAAAAATAATACTTTGTCATATTTTAAGCGGGGTACAATGCCGAAAACAAGTGCTTAAAAAGCATACAATTTTAATACAGAAGGACCACGCCTATGCCACTGAGTGGACCGTAAAACCTTAAAAACATTAGAAGTAGCCCGTACCCTGGAAAAGTCCACCCACCCCTGCTCTATAGCATAATGAAGCCAGGATATAACATTAACATTGGAAAGCATTCTTTTCTAAACAAAAATTTTTCCAATTTGCAGTCCTATTCTTTATTATATTGAGATAGCCTTCATATAACTCTTACTGGTACATGTGTACGAATGTCGCAGCAGCCAACTTTGCATCAAGCTATCAGAACATTTTCCACCAACATCTGACTGAATTTTTTAAAATAAAACAAGGATCTTTGTGGTTTAATATATCTCAAATCGAGTGGTGCAAATTATACAGTGGTGACGCTAATATGCTAGTACCATCTTGTTTTTAGAGAACAGCAAAGAAATATAATTGAGATTTTTGAACTATAAATATTTTAAACTTTTGAAAGGCATTTCAAATCAATTTTAATAAGTTACAGCAGTAAATCCATTCAAAATCAACAACAAAAAATACCTGATCAAAAAGTTGTTTCCCTGAAGTATTGGGCTGGATGGCAAATTCCAACTCAGCATCCATCGTGATAACACGCACATTTACCTAAAAGAAAGGAATTCATTTTATATAATGCTACAATATTAAATTTCATTCTCCTTTGAAATTACATCGACCTCACTGAGATTCAAGAACTTAAAATTAAAAAGAAATCTTCAAAAGTCACAAAACTAACATTAATTTAAAATCAATATAAAATTATATTCTTGCTTATGTAATTTGCAGTTACTATAATTTTAATTGTTCATGAATGCTTTAATTCCTTTTCTCTGTTTCTATTTTACCTTGATAAAGTTTATTATATAGAGAAGACATGATCCCCTAACTTCATAACAACCTATTGTACCACAGGCAAAATTTAAATCTCTAAAGAGTGACAAAATACAATTCAGAAAGTGTTAAGCTAAATATTAAAAGAAACAAAGTAAGCACATGAGTAACTGTTAATAACAATGACTTATGATTTATTTATGCAAATTAGATACTTGCACATAATAGCTTTAGTGAAATTCATACACTAAAGACAAATTCACTAGCCTACCTTGCACACATAATAAATTGTCACATGCAAATAAAATACAAAAATATGAGTCATAGCAGATGCAATGTTATTATAATTTTTAATTTTCTAAGGGTTTAGAAATAATTGAAATTTTTTTTCAACTTTTTATTCCATTTTATAGGCTGCTTTCTATAAATGTGTTTTCTTTCCCTTCAATTCTTTTAAAATTACATTAAACTTAATTTTTTCTTTAGAAATACTATGTAACTTAATATGCAGGCTGGGTGGCATAGTTCATTTGTCGCTGGTCTTGTAAGCTTTGGTTGCAGGTTTGACCCCGGCCCAAGTCCTTGGATTTTCATAATGTAGAAAATCGACCGCATTCATATTGTATCATTATGCAACATGCAAAGATTCCTTAGGGTGTTCTTGGCAAAATTAAATTCCCAAGTAGGGTTTCGCATTGTCAGCTCAGGTGCCTCCTCTGGGGAGGAAACTGGGTATCAAAATTACTTGTAGCAACTGTTATTCCACCTATATGGTGCCCCACTAAAAAGAGATGCTAGCTACCGGGAATACTAGGTCTGTAATGGTAAAACAAATCCGTAGTCCCATAAGAAATAAATATCACTTTCATTTTAATTTAAATTACTTAGCTGTTAATAGCATTCATGATGTTGTATAAATAAGTTTTTGCAAAGTTCTTCTTTAAATGTAATTATGGAATAAATCTCAAGTTTCATATAGCAATTAGTGATGCAATTAATAAACTAAAAATCTTTTCATAACTTTCACATAATTTACTACTCTTCAAAATAAAAAGACATTTATTTGTTCATAAATCATTTAATAAATAAGTGTTTAAATGCAGAAAACATTTACAAAAAATACTTTAATCTTACAGATCCAGTTTAGAACCATTTCATACAAGTAATGAATCAATATAATTACAAGAAAAGAAAACATTTTAAATACATATTGCAAGTGAAATGTATATTAATAGGACTTCTAAATAAATTTATTCTTTAAAATGAATATATTCCTAAGATTCAACTTAACAGTCAAAGAGGCAATGTGGCCTTAAAGAAGCTATCTGAAAGCTAAATCAGTAAGACAAATTTTAAAAACTAATTTGATTCAATTTTAAACAAAAGCATAAAAATTTACATATAAGTCATTGTTTTGCTCATAACAATATTCGTGCAATTATTTTTAAAAAAATTATAGATCTAATGTTTATTAGGAAAAACTAAAAATAAGCACAACCAAAATTTTCACAAAAAGTATTCACAAGACGCTTTTAAAACAAACAAAAAATGGATTAGGTATATTTAGAATTTAATTTGATATTTTTGAAATGAGAAAAAATATAACATAGATTTGATATAAAAGTTATAACAGTTATCAATATTTCTCATTAGTCAAAATTACAATGCAAGAGTTGAAAAACTTACCGGTTTAGGCATTTTTGCTTCTTAATTAATTACCTGTAATAAAAATGCAAATTAAACACAAGAAAATACAATTAACATACAAAAAAGAAGCACATGTCAGGTACTTAAAATTTTTTTTAAAGATTTATCAATGGTAACACAATTTCATTTAGTTTTTTAATCTATTTTTACAGCGAGTACATCAAAATTGTAATCACGTGACTGTCTTATCAGTACAACCTATTCGAGTAAGAAAAGTATATTAGTCTAGACTACCATATATATGTCACACTATCTTTTTATAACAGTGATAACCTACCTTTTCACTATACTGAAGATTAAATTTATCCTAGAAGCTGAAAAACAAATCTTTACATGAATCATGACTAATGATGTACAAAAAATTATTCAACTTGAAATTTAAAGTACATTTTAGGAATGACTTTAAATGTCACAAGTGACTTGCTTCTATTTTAAGTAATTATATAAATTTATAGTAAAATTAAAATTTTAGTCATGTTAAATCTCACCTTAAGTCTGCTTTTTAATACAAGTTAAACAAAATTGAAATAAAAATTTTAATAGTTTAAAAAGTATAATTTATTAAATTATGAATGCTATTGTAAAAACATAAGAAAAATAATATTTCAAAGAGATTTATAATGTCTTAATATTTCAATGCTTTAAAACATCAGTGACAACCAGAATAATGATTTCACGTTGGTATTTTAAAACTTTTCATTTGTGCATATTGTATAAAATAACCATTTATAAATTGAGATGTGCTTCCTGTACATATTTATAAATAATACATCTATTTCACAAAATTCATTTTATTGAATAAAATCAAATTATTAAACTTTAAAAAAGGGCAGTGTAAAAAAACATTAATGAGGAAAATGTATTTCTAATCACTCCTTCAAAGTACAATCAGGATTTTTGTAGAAAAATAACTTTAAACATTCAAAACTTTCAAATTTGTAAAATTTTTAACATTAAGATAATTTTAAAAAATTGGATTATCAATCATTCAGAAATACTTACTGTATTAGAGTATTAGAACTCATTTCAAACAATATACAAAAAGGTACACAACCTAAAATTTGCTATTAAATCAGTAACATCCTTCATTTTATGTCAGTAAATTAGTATCCAAAATTCATTCTAGGAATGTTCAGCAAGATTAATTAAATCCATCTTTTAAATCACCACTAACAACCCGAATACTTTCTTCGCATAATTATAATGAAATAAATTTACTTATTTTTAACAAAAAAACCTATTTTTTAACCCTTCTACTCCCTTCTTTTTAGAAACTTTAATGACTTATTGATGATTATTGATTCAAAATAATTCCAACACTGTGGAAATTCTTTTTACCAAATGATATTCAATCATTTTTCACACAAGAGCATTAATCATTCTTCTGCATGAAAAGTAGCCCAAAATTTTATTTGGTCCAATTTCAAAAATAATTTTATTTGGTTTAAAAACCAGGTCAATATATCAAAGATTTTAAACAAATTAAAATATTATTGACTACTTATAAAATTTATACTTGCATTCTGTAATTATTACGAGATGAGATGCAAAGCTTTTAATATCTTGGATTGAGCATTTAACAATTTTATTGAATTTCCAACACAAAAATACTTTTTTGATTTGGTACTTATGTGCCAAAGTCACCACAGCCAAACTTGGGCCATGAGAATCGTGCCGAGATATCACACACACAAGTAGAGTAATAATTTACCAATTCATGCATTTAGTGTTGAACCTTTAGTAAACCTTTTTTTCTCTTTTTTTGCTGTTATATCATGACATGATTCATGTGTACCCACACTATGAGCCGAGGAATCACAATGATTACGTGCAGAAGAATTATATAAATAATTTATTAAATTTATGATTAATAAATCTTGTTCTAATTATTTCAACATTCAATCAATAATAACATCAAAGAAAATGCTCATAAAAATGTTAAATCTCAAAAATGTTTTGAAATGATTACATTATAGAAATCAAAAAATTCTAATTATTTTATAATTCAAGCTATTATTTAAAAAAAACAGCTAGGTCTCATGTTCATTGAAACATTATACCCAAAAAATTAAAATTCACAAAACATTAATTTTAGAGTTTAAAAACAAACTGAAAGAGATCACTCAAAACAAATTACACATCTGTAAATCTAGAAAGAATACATTTTAAAGTTACTACCCACAATACTACTACCAGTTAGCCTTGGACTTTTAGCTATTTTATTCATCAACAACTTATTTGTGAAGCATTTAATAAAGGGACATTGTTTTGCAGAATAAATATCGGTTATCAGCTGAAGGTTGTTCATTTATGGACTTAATCCTATGTCTTACATAAATTTAAACATCTTAGCAATTTGCTCGCGTTTTGCATTAAAAAAATAGAAGTAATACTGCCAAATGTAGCAAAATTGATAACAATTTTAGTTTACATTTCCGATTTTATAGAAATAATTTTGCAATATCCAATCGGAAAGTAAAGCATAAATTTAAATAAGTTACAAATTACAAAAGTGTGGAAATAACCGTTTTTTCGGTATGTTTTACAAAGAAAACCACAGTTCACTTAATAAATAAGATAATTACATGATAACTTATGTACAGTACTCAATATTTAAACGATATTAAGTAATCCAAACAAATCAAAACCAATACTGTTTAGATTAAGCGAAATTATTTTAGACGAGATTAAGACCGCAATGACAGAATATGAAAGACTTTCAATCGCACCTTATAAAAAAAAACGAAAGGAAAAATTCAAATTATAAATCGAGAAGAATTTTATGAATTAGGAACATTTTTAATTAATTACATTAAGACAAACGCCCATACACAAGTAGCCATCATTAAAGGCTTACCTATCAAGGGCGGCGCTCTGTACACATCGGCGAAATTTCATAAAATGGGCCAGTTGAAACGAAATAACTGTGGTTACGGAAATGCGAAACATAAATTTATTCTTCTAATACCAAAGTATCAAAACTGCACATGATTTCATCGAAAACCGCAACTAGAATATTAAATATTTTTTTCTTAAATTTGAAGGCTGACTCACACCGTCTACTACTATACATCCGGCATAATGTAACATTCGTTTTAAGAATAATAATAACGTAAATATATAAATTCCTTTTCAAATTTTCAAGACACATAAAAGCAATTAATAACAAAACTACATTATCAGACTTACCGCTAAATAGACAATTATTGAACCTCGAAATATATCGTGGACGAAACCGCCACACGCCACTCAAAATGGCCGTTTGTAACTTTAACAGCGAAATATGAAAGCAAGTTTTGACGTGATGCCATTATCTAGTGTTAATATTGTTTAGGAAGTGCTTTCTGTATTAAAAGAGCCGCCTTGAAAGCTAAGTGACAAAGGTATTGCTTCACAAATATATTCGCCATTCAGATGAAAAATTTTGAAACTTTTTCTACATTGATCCTCCCCTTCGTTATTAAAATAATACCGATCTTGAGGAAATATGGGCCCAAAATACCATTCATATGAAATTATTTGCTAAAATATTTTTGACTATAGTTTAATGTGCTATAACTTCAGGATAGAAAGTGAATTTTGATAACTCCAGTAATAATTTACAAAAACATCAAACATGAATTTAAATAAAAAGTCAATATTAAAAAAAAAGAATTTTAAGGGTTGGTTCACTATTTTATAACCATTTGTATTTTGAATAGAGATGGGGGGGGGAGGAATGTCTTCGCTGAAATTTTTTGAATATTATATTTATATTTGAATCACATGTAAGATTCTCAGAAAAATGTTCCAAAGATCTATTTTTATTTATCACGATAATAATAAAAATTACACTAAAAGCACATCCACTTGATTTCAGAGTGTTTTAATATTCGGCTTTATAAAAAGAAATAAAATTATTTTTAAATTCGCAAGATTTCTTTCTCAACAAAAAAAACTTTATTTTCTTGGAAGTGACCACAGAAATTTTTTTTAATAAACGTTTAGAATATTTAAGTTGAAAAACAAATGTGGAATTAGATGTGCACAGTTATCATAAAAATCACTTAATTTTTCCGAAAATATTTGAAACTGAAGAGAAACAGGTAGATATACCGTATTAGCGCAAATATATCTCAATATTGTTCTACTAATTATTTCCCGTTAAATTTACTCACTCTAAATTCGAGGTCTAGGCAATGAAATGTTTATTTTTTAATTTATTTCTTGTTACTTCCCTAATTTAATTTCACGTTACTTAATTTACTGCCATGAATGTGTAAGTAGTGTCATTACAAAATGATTATGTGGTGGAATTTTATTTTATTTTAATTCTTTCAGGAAAAAGGAATCGATCGCATTAAATTAAAATTACTTTTTTTTCTAAACATCTTTATGGAAAATTACAGTGTAGCATTACATTCGGGCTAATGCAATGTTGAAAACTGTGGTGAACATTTCCATCATCAAATCTTTCATAATACTTTTTATAACTAGAATAAATGTTAGTTGAATTACGATATTTTTTTTCATTCATCTGAATTACTTATTATTACCATGTGTAGCATTCGTAATATATATCTCTGTATTTATTTAAAAAGAGTTTTTCGTGATGATGTAATAAATTTATTTGTTTATCTCACACACGAGAACAGTAATAAAAAGGCAGTAAGTTCTGTTCAATATTATGGTTACAAATAGGCAATAAGACACAATTTTCAGTTCAATCAACTACTTCAAACTTAAAGATTAACACTACATTATATCTCATAAATGCATATTTAAAAATTTAAGGAGCGCGTTTATATTATTTGCGATCAAACCAAGCACAATTGAGAACAGAATATATGTAAGGATTGATAGACCGATGTTTGCAGTGCAGATTTACCCTTTGGGCTCTTCGGCCGGTCGCGCGGGGGCCCAGAAGATCGCAGATAAGCTGGACTTAACCGAATCCTAAAGCCCCTCCTTGGATCAGCCAATGCCAAGGAAGCCCGAAGATCTTCTGCGCCCAGGGCCCAAAATAAGCTTAACCCTTTATCTACTGCATTATGATTTACTGCAATTTTTTTTAGTGCAATATTTTTTTTTGAAACACTACGTTGAAAATTAAGGGATATGCATAAATAAAATACTTAAATAACCTCAGAACATTTAATAAAATATTCTCTTAATATAAAATGACCGCATGACTTATTTAACTGAGTTTTGACTTTTCAAAATGCTAAATAACTAAAGAACACTAATATTTTACAGCACAAAATATTTATTTTTAAAAATTATAAAATTTTAAAAATTTATTCGTTTTTTTTTACACACATATGTATAAAAATAGTTTTACACATAAACTTAATTTGATGGTATTCAAAGAAACAGTTTTTCCTTTCATTAATACACAAAAATTTATTATACGTTGTGTATGTTGGAAGAGGTTTTTGATTGAATGTTTTTAAAGCACTGCTTCCAGGGGTTGAAATACTGTATTTTCGGAACATGAACTGCGGCACGCTGAGTCTTGTTTAGTCTCTTGACTGTCTTCTTAAGAATCTAACGAAAATTCCAGCAGATTGTTTGCTGGGACTTCTTCATCTGAATTATACATCTGTTAGTACATCATTGCATCCAGTTGGTAGGGTCTATAATAAATTCAAAGCCTCTTGAAGACTGAGTTTCTTTTTTTTTTCCAGATATTCTAAGAAAAGAAGAAAAAAATAGTAGCATTTTGAAAATTTTCCTATCATTGTTAAATTTCAGTTACAAATAAAGAAAATAAAATGTTAATTTTTGAATAAAAAATAACTATTTCATTTTATTGTGGGGCAAAAAAAAAAACAAGCTCAGATTTAAAATAAAACAATAAAAAAGCAGGAAAAATAAGTTTAACTAAAAAGAAATGCCATTAAAAAGCAACCGAAGTCTATTACATGATGGTAATGACTCTACAACGCAACAAAAAACAATAAAAGCTACACGGATGGGAAAAGAACTATAAGTTGTTCTAACATCCAATGTACTGTGGATACTTATAAATACCACAAAGTTATTCAACTGTAAAATTAATTACATTCACTGTTAACGTAAAATAAACAGTCAAATTGTTTTCTAAGGTCTTAACTAACATACGAAAAAAGTAAGATAGTTACCTTTTGACATTAACTACTTTTTCGGAACAAAAAGAACAATCTTCGCAATCCGATCAAAATGTCAGCTACTGTTTTAAAACTATTCGCCTTCCCCGCTAAAATACTCATTATAGAACCTTGTGCCATATATCCTTGAAGAATGGAATTAAAATAATATTCTTGCTAAGTATCGTCAAAGTATTCTTAAAAAGGGTTATTCTATGTAATTTCAAATTTATAAATAAAAGGTTAAACCAGCACTGGGTGCTTGGGCTGTCAGATGAATAACTGTTCTTTATTAATGGACCAGGTGGACCTGTAAGACATTTTTCTACAAGTACTTAGTACATTACTGCAAGCTCTCGATGAAAAATGTAAAATGATGGTTGGTTTACCGTTAGGCAGACAGAGGGTATCCCAGTAGTATAACTAATGCTTTTTTGAAGAAATTTGAATCATTAATAAAATGAAGAAGAATTTGAATCATTAATAAAATGAAGCAGAATTTGAATCATTAATAAATGAGGGAATGTGAACAGTAGTTGCATTTACATATAAACATGACCTATACAGAAGTTATTTATTCAGAAAAATTTTGGTCCCCAATATTAATATAATACATTTATTTTTAATCCTCATTTCAGTGTATAAATCCTTAAAAATTATTTTTGTAATGGATACCGAGATACTGAAGTTACTGCAACTTCTTGATTCGTTTTGGTATATTTACTTTAAAAATAAAGAATTTTTCTAAAGGAGAATGCTGAATACAAATTTAAGCTTCTACTGATTCAGAAATTAATTTTATATATTTTTATCGTTATTGTTTTGTTTACACGTGTGGTAAGTAGCATGATTTGTGCTAAATTTTAACTAAAAAAGTATTGTAGTCTATAACAGATGTTAATATACCGTGATAGTTATAGGAGTTTTTATCCCATTAAAATTAATAAAATAAGAAAAAAATCCCTCATGTTTTACCACAAAAACTATAGAAATTCTTTAAAAAATATTTAAAATTTTAATTTTATACTAAATTTTTTTTTATTTCAAACAATTTTTAAATATATTTCTGTAAAATAAAGTATTCCATATCAACTCTTTATATGAGGGTGTGATGGTTTTCTCTCACATCCATCAGTGTTTGAAAGTTAGAATGAAGATCAGCCATAATCAAAAGAAATATAATTCATTAATCCTTTAATAAATCTCAACAACCCAGGTTAGGAAATATACCTATAATTATTTATTAGAGTAAAAGCGAGGTAGAAGTGGTATTTAATACTTAATTATAAATTGAATCACTTACTCTTAGAACGCTTTTGTACTATACGTTTTGCATAATTGTAATTCCGCTCTCAGCTATTCGACCTCTGGTTGTTATTATTTAAATGTATCTTATTGACTAAATCTTCAATTAACAATCTTTAAACATTATGCAAGTAATAGTTGAGCCCCTCTCGACTAGCTTTCCATTACTTTACGTTAATCACTAACTTCTATCATCTAGCTTCTAACCTCTCGAACCTAAAAGCTAATGCTTAAATATCATAAACCGCATCTTCTTCTTCGGGAGAAAGTTTTCAATAGAACAATATTTAAAGAAATAGTTCTTCCCCAAGAGGATTAGTAGAAGGCTCGCGAATAGACTCGTTACAAGGGTTATTTAGAAAGTAAGTTTCCCACGACTCTGAAAAGGAAACAAATTTTTTCCCGGAATTATTTGTTGCAAAATATTCACCATTATTTCAGTTACTTTTCAATGTAATAACCCCTGGATCTTCATCTGGAAAAGGGATGATGAGACAGAAATTTCTTCAAGTTTAAGAACAAGTGAAAATCGCTGGGAGTAAGGTTGGGATCATAGGGTGAATGGTCAAATACAGTGGCGTAATGGAGAATATTATGACCCTCTGCAAAGTCAGATTTAGGGCCCCAAGCAGGATCTTGCAAAGGACTTCAAAACTATAACATCAAGCTTAGAGCCCCCCACTATGGGGGGATTTCGGGGCTGGTACGTTACGCCACTGGTCAAACAGTTCCTAGCGAAACTTCTACAACAAAATGTTTTGTGGAATTTTCTGCATGCAGACGAGCATTCTCGTGGATAAACCCACCAACATTGAGCATCCCACACATCTCTGTTCTGAATTGGCCATCATTCTTATGAGTACTCAAAAACTCTGTCATGAACTCTTACTTCACTGTCGGTGGGGAAAAAAATGAGAGCTGACATCTCGTGTACTACAACAACGTTCACGAAAACTATCGGGAAATTCGAGACTTCGTGTTTTTGCAGTGCCAACTTTTGGCGATGTGGAAAACTTACCTATCTGGATTACCCTAGTTGAGTTAATTTAATGTCAAGAAAATAACAATAAAAAAAACATGGATGAAACGGAATTTGCATACTACAAAAATAGCAAGATAATCCCTTTTTTAAGTCTTAATATAGCCTGAAATTTCGTGCCGAGTATAAGCTCTAAAAGAAAAGGGTTTAAGGCATTGTTCGAAATAATGTACTTTAACATACTTCATTAAGAATTTTAATATGTGCCATAAATACTGTATTATACTAACGAAATTTTTTCTCCAAGAAAACAAGCTTCTAGGCATTGCCGCATTACTCGTTAGGCGGAGTAGGCAATTGCCTATGGGCCCCACGCTTTTTAGGGCCCTCAAGAGCGTGTTCTGTTTTCTGTTAGTGCTCCAAAAACAGGCTACAGGGGGGTCTCGAGAATTCAACTACTAAGGGGCCTCCATGTTGTTTAATACGACACTGCTTCTTGGTATAAATTTTATACAGTAAAAAGAGAAAGAAAAGTTGAAGAAGAGGGGAAAGAAAAGTACCTTTCAAAATTTAAGAAAAATTCTCTTACAAGAAAAAAAACTGACATCTAATTGTAGATGTAGAACAAGAATTGTCACGACTTTTACTATAAAGTAGATCCTGATTCTAACATTTTACAAGATTCACCAATTTATAACTAAAAGTCTCTTAATGTGATTACTTCTAAGTTATACCTCTGAACTGTGGCTTTCTAATATTTCTCTTTATGTATTTATGAACCGAGCAACTGAACTCTAGAGAACAGAAACAAATTTTAAATGCTGCATTACAATTAATCTACATGAAGTTTACCATTGTTAAGTAACTTTTTTTTATGACTAGACGTAACATAAACTTCACTAGGCCATCTTAGCTAGATATTTTTTGAGTTTTTTTTTTTTTTAATTTTCTTCTGCATCGTTGCCAAGACGTAACCTCGTAGGCCGTTCGGTGATGCTGATTTTACTATTTTATGGTCAGGTAAAATAAATAATAAGAATCAAAACATCAAATAAAAATATTTTCGATGGGGAAAAATAAATATATAATACATAGCGCTGGGAACTTAATTAAAAATGCAGTTGCTACCCCAAAGCCGGGATTCTCACGCCTTTCCTAACATCGATTCCTTTTGCGAGAATAATTTTCTTCACAAATCCCCTAATATTTTTCTCTATAATATGTAAAATATAATAAAATCATAACACTAATTATCTTCCAAAAAATAACAATTTAACTTAGAACATGAACAGAAAATTACAAAAATAAGAGGTTCAATAGTTTTATGTTGTATTTTTTAATGCCATGACATATATTCCACGTTAAATGCTTGGATCAACCTCCTTATGCAAAACTATATTATATCTATTCGCATTAAAACAGATATTATTTAATAATTACAGTCCTGGACAGGTAAACAATATTTTAAAACAGAAAAATAAATGCTGTCATCGATCCCCAGTAAACCCGTTAAATATCATAGATTATTTTTAAACTTCTGTAGGCCGGCCCCTTTTCCATTTCTATTTTTCTTGAAGTTGCTGATAAACAGATATTAATAGAATAGACGAGTCCTATTCACTAATCCTCTTGGGGGAAAAACTTCTTTAATTGTTGTTTGAGTTACCAACCGCCTTCCATAGAGAGAACTTGATTTCATGCTAATTTGAATGCTATTTAAACCCAAGAAATGTGAGTGTTGAAGTTAGTCATTACGCCGCTATTAAAGTGAGATTAATGAAGAGCCTTTCGAAAACCTCAGTGAAAGGGATAAGACAGTGTTTCTCAAAGTTAAAATATTTGCGACCCAATATTTAATCATCATTTTCATCGCGCCCGTTCCCCAAACAACTACAATGTATTGAAATCAATAACACTATACACTGACGAGCTAAAGTTACAATACGTCTTTAACCACTTAAGTTCCACCAGCGTATATAAACGTCTCTCTCAGCCAAAGTGTTAATTGCCTCGGGGGACGTATATATACCTCTTTTAAAAGCACAATCTTTTCTGTGCACTGCTATCCATAAAATTATTCATAAGGCTTTGGAATGCAATAAAAAAACCTTGATAATATGCTTGAGAAGAATTTACTTATTTCAGATTATTTGCTTATTTATTACTTTTCTCCCCCCCCCCTTTCCAGTACATCACATACGCGCGCTTACGTGGAAAACGGTTGGCGTTGGGGAGCGAATCACGTACCTTTTAATCGGCAGTTAAGGAATTAATCATCAAGATAAGTGTTAATTTTTGTATATAATTTTATATATAACAATACCATGGGGTCACTGGTAATTACACTGCTGGCCACCGTAAATGCAACATCCTGAAGGAAGCACGCGAATAACATGAAATTTACAACATGCATTCACAGAGGTGAGATATGCAAATGATTAGAATTTCAGCGCAGACACACATCACGCACGCCTGTGTCGCCACCTCAAAGCGCTATTTAAGGCTTGGAGATTTCAACGATTTCAAGTTCGGCAATTCTGTTTTTCTTGTGGTTTTTCAAAAAACGATCAGTTATGTCTCGTAGAAAACAGCGATCAGCTTTTGATCAAGTATCTGAGTTCGACAGAGGAAGGATAGTGGCCTACCGAGACTGTAGATTATCTTTCTGGGAAATCAGTAGTCGTGTTGGTCGAAACCAAACAACTGTAATGCGGATATGTGACCGTTGGATGCAGGAGGGTACGACGAACCGACGTGGTCGATCGCATCTACCTCAGTGCACCACTTCACGTGAGGACAGGCAAATTGTGCGCATGGCAGTGACGGATTGCTCAGTCACATTACGAACCATAACACAGCACATTGAGTCTGTAATGCATCATTCAGTGTTTGCGCGTACCATTCGACGCCGTTTACAGCAGAGTGGTCTGTCCGCAAGACGTCCATTGCTTAGTCTACCCTTGACGCAGAACCACAGACGTCTCCATCGCCAATGATGCGATGAAAGAAGGATGTGGGCGGCAGAATGGAATGAAGTTGTCTTTACTAACGAGTCACGCATCTGTCTGCAACACCACAATGGTCGGATTCGAGTCTGGAGACACCGTGGAGAGAGGATGCTGAACAGCTGCGTTATGCACCGCCACACTGGTCCTGCACCGGGTATTATGGTATGGGGCGGTATTGGATATCAATCTCGCACTTCTCTAGTACGCATAGCCGGTACTTTAAACAGCCAGCGCTACATCTCCGAGGTGTTGGAGCCAGTTGTCCTTCCTTACCTTCAGGGCTTGGCCACAGCCATATTTCAACAGGATAATGCGTGACCACACGTGGCACGCATTGTCCAAAGGTTCTTCGTCAATTACCAGATTGAATTGCTTCCCTGGCCGGCTCGCTCTCCGGATCTTTCGCCCATAGTAAACATGTGGTCTATGGTTGCTCAACGATTGACCCAGATTACACCTTCAGCTGCCACACCAGATCAACTTTGGCAACGTGTAGAAGCTGCTTGGTCTGTTGTACCCCAAGAACACATCCAAAGTCTCTTTAAATCAATGCCGAGGCGTGTGGCAGCTGTGATCTCCAACAATGGCGGCTACTGATTCTGGCAGGAACCACACTTCACAGAAGTCTATAAATTTAATCATTTGATACTTGGTCAACATGTTATCTACAAAATAAATTTTGTTGTGTTATCTCTTGTCTTTCTTGGTGTTGCATTTACGGTGGCCAGCAGTGTATTAAACTTCTTAACTTAGTATTGTTATATTAATTATAAAAAAACATTGCCCAGTACTGATACATTTATAAGTGTATTATATCAATGTAAATGTGTATTTTATTATGACAGAATGTATTTATTACTTTCAGCAAATTAATAATGTTTTTAATCCTCTTTTGTTTTCGGCTTTTCAATATGTTCGCGTCTCCTTTAGAGTTGTCACGCCCCCTTAGGGGACGCTCCCCACAGTTTGAGAAATGCTGGGGTAAGAAGTTTTAGAATGGAATATAGTTGACTCAGGAGAGAGAGATCTGAAGAGTACTCTACCCCATCGGATCACACTCCGTTAAGTATTTAATTATTTGTCTTATACGAATTTAAGATATGTAATTAATTTGATTACTCTCTAGGTTTATAATCTTAATAGATAGTTAATTGATTGAACCAATTAAAATTGATTATTTTATAACAATATCTGTTGATTCGGTGTTCCAAACTTCACCTGAGATCTCTAGGTTGCGACAACCTTGCATAGCTATGTATCATTTACTCTTGTATTGTCCATCTCAATTGTTACATAATTTTCATCTTAAGTTTTCCAAATATTGTGTTTTGGGAATAAGTTAGTATTGAAGATATTCTTGCCAGAAATTTCTTCATACTTACGAACCCTAGAAATATTTCACATACATTTAAATAGGCACATACTATAATTTAAGTACCAGTAGTTCTTATAGAAAGGCCGTTTAGCGAAAACAATCAAAAAGCAAACATTCTTACTGAAAGCTTAGACTTTATTTTCCCTGCCGAAAGTGAGGCCGGAAAAAGGGTTTGGAGGAAAAGAGAGAATATTCCTGTCAATAGTGCTGAATAGGCCGCCTGTTCGGTATATTGGTTAGTGACGCTGGCTGCGGTGCCGTAGGGCCTGGGTTCGAATCCTGGAGAAGGCATGAGTGTTTGTGTTGTAATCTTTCCTATGTGTTGTAAGCCCCCGTGTGTTCGTGTGGTGCAAGGGTGTTTATAAGTGTTCTCGAAGAAAAAGAAATGTGCTGCTGAATATGTAAGATTGACCTTAGCTACTAAAATCGATGTCCCAAAACAAAATTTAGAAAAATCTAGAATGATTTTTTGAAGAGATATTCCTAGAATCCTCTATAGAATGGGCTTCCCGACCTATATAAAAACAACTCAAGAGGAATGAAGGAGCAAATTAAACATCGACTGCGCATTTCATGCGATACTGTGACTAAGGATTTGTATTGCTGTGTTTAAAGTTTGCGTGAATTTTTTGAATTTGTGCTATTGAGGATTTATATATGTAAATATTACCGTTAGAGTTTAATAGTTGTTTTATAGAATAACTAGGTATTTCATGAAATAACTAACAAATCAGTTAAAGTATATAAAATTTGTGAATTCTGCGATTTATCTAGGTATTCTATAGAATAACGATTACTTGATCGCTAAAGTATAAAATACGACACTCGGAAAGTTCTTTCTTTTTAGCTGCTGTTGGTCAAAGATGGCCCAATAAAACAATTGTACTCTAAATCTCAGTTCAATATATATGTGAACGAGAATTAATTTCCATTGAAGAAGTTCTGAATATTGACACAACACTTTATCAGTTGCATCAGCTCAAAGTTGTGGAAATGGACAAGGATTTAAAAAGTGCGCGTGTAAAAAAAAATGCGTAATAGTAAAAAGTGTTCTTGTGTTTCAAAAATAATATGCAAGGCAATTCAAAGTGTGATCACAGCTATCCTTGTTCTAATAAATAATGAAAAGTAAAATAAAGGTGTTTCATAAAATTTAAGTTAATATTCTCTTACATTTTTGTTTGAAAAGATTTACACAATGTTTTTATGAAGCAACAGGTTTTCTTCCCACAGCATGTATTTTTTTAATAATATTTAAATATAACTATCTTTGTGTGTGCAATATATTCTTTTTTCCCCTTTCTGTTTAACTGTTAGCAATAATAAGTTATAGTACCTGTGCCTTTTCTTATTATTTATCAATTAATCATCCGCAATATATCAAATGTATTTTTCGAGAGAGATTTTTAGCTATTTATATGATCAATTAATTTATAAAATAATTTTGAAATTGTTTATTTTTCACTCTTTAGTGGTCTATTATTGGTTATTTCATAGAATAACTAGGTACAGTATGAAAACTTTTCACCTATTACATACTTTAACTCACTTGTCTAGTTATTTCATGAAATACCTAGTTATTCTAGGAAATATAACTGAATTATTCACTTTAACGGTAACATTACCGTATATTTAACAGTATATTACCGTAAAATCCGGTGTATAGCGCGCACCTATATTTTCCAGCTGTAATTTTTAACTTTTAGGTATATTCGCCGTATAACGCGCACACCTTTTTTTACTAAGAAACCTGAAATATACGTGCGCAATGCTGTTGTTTTGAAGCCATGTATTCGAGGTATTTTTGCAGCTTTAGAAAAAACAAGATATCAATCATTGGCATGGCCAAGTAATTTTAGCGCGTTTTTCACATGTTGTATTTTACAATAATGCAACTAATGAACTTTTTACTAACAGAAAGTAGTACTATACTTAAAAAAAAATTTAAAATTAAAATTTTTAAAATTATTAAATTTAAATATGATTCGGCTCATCTAGGGCCCAAATGCGACTAAATACCGAAAACCCGAGGTCAATCGGTTAATTATTGGCTGAGAAAAAGGTACGACAAAATATGGAACGAAGACGAAGACGAGGACGAAATTTGCGCCTAATAGCGCTTTTTTTTACACTACGTGAAAAACGCGCTAATAATATATTTCTAGAAATGCAACCCTTTAAGTTCATACGGAATGTCATTTCTTTTAAATAAACAGTGTTTCGATACATTCAGAAGAATAATTTTTTTCTATGCTCACACACACACATCTTTTCTTTTTAATTTTATTTTTAAACTCTCGCTTTTATACTCGGCGTATGACGCGCACCCTTAAATTTCGAACTTTTTGTGTGTGTGTGTGTTAAAAGTACGCGTTATACGCCGGATTTTAAAGTAACTGTTTCTCGTTGAAAGAAAATACAATGTGTTTACTAGAAAGTTCCAGAATAAAATTAAGATGTTTCCGAAAGAACCTAATCACATTTGCGCAGACCTTCCTTGAATTTGAAAGCCATTTAACCAAGTAACATTATCATAGCCTTAATTTTAATTTTGTCACTACTTTCAAATTCCTCAAAATTATATAAAGTACACAGAAGCCGTAGGTATCAAATGTTCCAAAAATGCTTTAATTTATTTAATAATTTTAGGGTCACAGGTACCTCAGTTGCTATAGACAGGAGTTCTATGTATGACATCATTAGATTTGAATCGGCTACGGGAGGGAGAGCGTTATATTTACGTCACACTATAAAGCTGCACAAGGGCTGTTGAGTTGAATTGGAAGTTTGAGTCATAGTTTCAAGAGCTATAACCCTCCAAAATATAAATTATTCCAAAGCAATGGGAAAGGTTTTATGGTTGTGGGTGCTACTGTAGAACCCGATTTGTGCGATCCTTTTTTTATGCGATTTTATTTCTGTGCGGTCTTTTTTATGTGGTACATGAATTTCAACGGCTTTGGCGCCACTGTAATGTTTTCTATCAAATGTACATATATACACTTCAAGACGCTCTGTTAATTCGTTATAAACAGTCTTCCGACAATGCACGTTCAGCAGTTGCTTTCTCTCAACGCGCCAGCAGCTCGCGCTTGATTGAAGACGAAATTTTCAATGATAGTGTCATTATCAATAATTTGATAGATTATGAAGACGGACAAGAAGTACCGGATTCTTTGAGAGCAGATAAAATATATGCCGGGATCCAGCTTTCTACAAATTGGAAAAGCATTTTCTTAAAATAGATATCAATTTCGAAAGAAGCAATAAATTCGAAACAATAAGAGCTTCGATCATGCATATCTGGTTATCGTGACGCTTACAAGCAATTGACCAACCGATCATCATAGCAAAAATTTATCCCTTACTTTATGGTGCCAAAAAATAAATCAATTGATATTGTATCTTCGAGTAAAGAAAGCGATTTTGAACTAATTCATCACAGAAAGATGCGCACTTAGGATTGCGACAAGTAGCAGTGAATTATATGAGTATTTTGAAAGCTTTTCCATTCTTACAATGAGAAAATAAATGTTTTAAAATGTTTCCATGTGAAATTTAATTATTTATTTTAATTATGGAAGTACTTTCTCATAAATTTCGTAAATAATTGATGCATTTTCTAAGTGGGACTTTTTATGCGGTCCTTCTAAGCAGCATAAAAAAATTTTCTGTAGTATGTCGACGAAGTTGTTTGTTATACGTTAGTATTTATGAAATTTTCGAATATTTTTTGTGCGTTTTTTTTATTCAATCTCTATTTACCACACAAAAACAGGTTTTACTGTATGTGTTTTAAATTGGCTAAAATCCTTTCGTGTAGTGGTGGGGAAGATAGAAGAGGGAAAACATCACCTAAGGTGACATTCATGTCTCTTAATTAAGGATCATTGTTATAAGATTTTTCAAAATCTCGTGGAAAGCTTCAAAGAATAATGTTGATTCAAAGCGGACTTAATCTTGAAAATAGGATAAAACAACTTTACCGAAAAAAAATATTCATTTCAGTTGTTAGCCATACTCTTTCCGCTATATATTATAATTTTTTTACCGTAAATAAAAATATATAATTATATACGGTTGATCAGAAAAAAAGTTTACAAGCCACAGCATTTGAAAACTACATATTGTGGAGAAATTTCTTCCCCAAAAGTGGAGACAAATGGCGCTACTTGTCATACAGCTGGTTTGCAGGAAGGCAGGGAAAGTTCCCAGACGGTTCAGGACGATTGAAATGGCAAGACTGTTAGGAAAATGGTCTCATTTGGAAGTTCAAGCCGTGATTCAATTTTTATGGGCAAAGAATGTGTCCGCATCTGCAATGAGCATACAACATGTAGCGAAATTGTGTCACTCTTTTCAATCAGGCAGACAGAATATCGAAAACCGCAATATGACACGGCCAAGTTCTTCAAAGACAGAAATCAACACGGCACGAATTAAAGAAATGATTCAAAATGATCGACGGGTAACTTAGCATGAAATCTCGTCAGAGTTGGGACTGAGTGCTGCGATAATCCATGACAGTGCTGTGAAAACATCCGCCGAGACCTGGCTCAATGGACTAGGACCTGATTTCTCCTAAGACGGGTTAAACAAGTTGGTCCTGCGTTCTGCTAAATACCTAAATAGACTTGGTGATTATGTCGAAAAGTGATAGGCACGTATGCCTCACTTTCCTTTTGTGTTTTCTGTCTATTGTTACTAAATATTTTTTAATTCGACTTGTAACCACTGGATACATCCTATTGGCAATTAACTGGACTTATTAAATTTCTTTTATAATTAACACCTCGTTAGCATAATATGCTTCATGATTCGTTATAAATATCTACTAAAAGCTTGGAAATTTATTCCTGAATATTTTGCAGAACATAACAAGACATTCTGATATGTAGTATAAAAAATGGGAAAAACAGAATAACTTATATTTCTAATTTGGCTTTTCCCTTGGTACTGGGTGCGGCAAAAAAAAAAAAAAAAAACCCACCCAGTTTTAAAAGGCAGTTACGAACAAACAAAACAAGATACAGAAAAAAGTATTTTATTTGTGAACAACAAATACGATGCCCTTTTACATTAATTGGTTTTAAAAATTGTATCCGCTAAATAGCGTCCTCCAATGGTGACACATTAACGACGTAAATTCCGGTGGAATGGCAGCCACTGTCTGGGTGATTGCCTCCTTTAGTGCTTGCAGGGTTGTAGGACGTTGTTTGTACACTTGAGGGTTTTCTACTGTCCAGTAGAGAAAATTTTGTTTATTCAGAGTCTGACAAGTGGAAGTGGGCCTCATGAGACGAAACCAAAACAGCGCCAGGGGTAATAATCTGAAGAACATTCGGGAAAGACTTCGTCAATGTGTCACCATTGGAGGACGTCAGTTAGTGGACATATTTTTTAAAACCAATTACAGTAGAACGTCGTTTATCCGAATCAATTGGGATCGGACACCGTTCGGATACGCGATTGTTCGGATAACCGAAAACCGAATGCGATCCATAAAGTATATGAAACCGGACACTATACGAATATTGAAAATCATCCTATGCGGGAAACGTGCTTGAAGAAAAAGCAAGATAGATGTAAAATGTCGCAATTTTACCTTTATTGTGGAAAATAATCACTTATTTTTCGCTGTACCATTGTACGTCTTCGATTTTTCGCTACAAAATGCAAATGAAAAAAAAAAAAAAAGAACTGGTTCGGATATTTGACATTTCGGATAATAAACGTTCGGATAAACGACGTTCTACTGTAATGTAAAATGGCATTGTATTTGTTGTTCACAAATAAAATAATTTTTTCTGCATTTTATTTTGTTTGTTTGTATCTGCCTGAAACTGGGGGGGGGGGGGTTACCGCACCCTGTATAATAACACAAAGAATCAGAGAAATACTTTTTTTGGAACAGGAAAATTTTCCATTTATATTTTATTTCTGATATTAGTTCATAATTAATATTTAATATATATAACATTAGTTTACTTTTAAATATTCGTGCATTCAATTTTACATGCACGAAACTTAATTTAATATATCAGAACAAAAAACGTTCCGCAATAATGCTCTAAATATAGAATACAATATAATGACTATATTTATAATCGTAATTATGTTTCCCAATTGATAATTCTATATTTCATCATTTTAATTACTCAATAAAATAAAATTTATTTATAAGTAATAAGTTAATATAAATTAATTTTTTTCAGTTGAGGTTTTATTTAGCAAAACATGCTTGTCAAGTAATTCAAATGCACAGTTTTAAAAAAGCTTTTCTAGCATATATTGCAAATTTACTCGTACTATACTAATGTTTTTACATTTAAATGTACTAATTATTCGTAATTATATATATATAAGTAATAAATATTGCTATCACTAATGATCAAGGTCCTCATATTTCTTCAGAATATAAGAAACACAGTAAAAAAAAATCGATAATTTTTATTGTATATATGTATAAGTGCATGTTTCAATAAAATAACTTGATGTATATAATAATGAAACAAAATTAGCCGCGACAGTTAATGTTACAGCTCAAGTGACCTTGACATTTGGACATTTATGATATTTGATTCATGATTTGAATATTCGTCCAGCTGCTCAACTGTTGGGAAAGTACAGTCGCTAGTTGATATTAAATAATTTATATGTGTGTAGATGTTCCTTCTTTTTTAAATATTAATTTTATCGTGAGACTCACTTCACATTTCAAAGATAGATCCGTTGCATAGCAAAACACACTTTTTGAATAATTTTGCTAAAAAGCGAGGTTTAGTTTTTTATAGTGTAATTTCGAAGTATCTATTTTTACGTAAGATTTACGTTCTTTTGATGAATCGTGAAATAAAACTTCTTGAGTAGCCAATTGGAAAACTGAGGGAAAATGTTCCTTTAATTATTTTATTCTTTGATTTTTCTTCAATTTTAGATTTCTTCTCGAACTAAAGAATGGAAATTCTTCAGCCTCTTCCCTTTTATTTAAAGGGAGGTGCTTAAAATACCTACACTCTTAAAAAATACAGTCGTAGGGTAAGCATATATTTACTCTAATCTGCGTTTTTAAAAAATTTTAACTCTTTTTTCCAAAAGGCAAAGGCCGTGGTAGCCTAATGGTCAAGATATCGGATCGTGGCTGGCATGTCATGAGTTTGAGCCCAGTACCACTAAAAACCCGCCATGTAGGGGAGCGATGCTCCTTAGATCTGTTGAGAGCTCCAACGTCCTCCCATTGGCGTGATGTGGTAGTTGGGAGAGAGGGGTTCTAGCTCAGGTGTCGTCCTCTTCACTTGACCATGGTTCAAAATTACGAGGTCCAACACTGAAAGCCCTCGTGTAGCTAAACAGTGCGGCGTTAATATTCACACACTCATTCATACTTTCAATAGGAAGCTTGATGTAACCCTAATTTTTATTTGTAATAATTTTGTAATTTTGATTTGTACGGTAACTAAGGGCTCTTTGACGCGATTCAACTAAGTGGAGCTCATTATAAAAAGAGCAGATAGTTGGGAGCTATTTATAAATAGAAATCCCCTGTGTCCTCAAATGTGGTCCCCTGGCACTCACTGCTGTTTACTCAAGCTCTTGAAAATCACTTCCTATTAGTTGACTCAGTTAAAAGGATATCATAGAAGCTACGCTCTTCACATGCTGATTATCATTGTATCGATGAGCCCGGCACTCCATTTTCCCTTACGACGCACAGTCCTTTTTAACACGCTTTCATAAGTTTCATTTGTATGCAACAGAATCTTTGAACTCGGTTTTTACCCACTTTAAACGGTCAGATTAATTCGAAATTTTGCACACTTTTCAAGGACCGTTGACAATACAATAATTTTATAATTTTGTTCCATTGTCTTGATCAGGATTATCAAAAAGAACGATTTCCATATCTGGCGATTAATTCCATATACCACTTCCAGATTTGTCGATTAATTTCAGATTTAGCGACTAAAAGATTAACCCTAAAGCAAATACACTTTTAGTTAATACAAATAAAACAAACAAAAAATATGTTCTTTAAGTGAGAAAGGGGAGGGTGGATGCGTCAGCGATTTCTTACCATAATATAAACAATTGTTTAGTTTTTCTGAAAATTGGAATTAAAAAAAAAGACTAGTGCATGTGAAAAAAACAGCTTATGTTCTAATTGCTAAATATATATTTTTTTATTTTTATAAAGCAATACGGATTAGAAGTGATGATACGAATTAACATTATAGGAATACGTTTAAGAGGTGATAATACGATTGACACTAGTTATTTCTTCTTAACATACTTTTATTATTTTGACCTGGATCTATAGAGACGGAATCTTTGAAGTACAACGAAACGGGACTCCCATCCGAGGCCCCGTAAACGGAGAGAATAAATACCCTACAGACCCGTTAATTAATATGCATTGAAGAGCAAGACTAATTCTAGACGCCACACTTAGTTCGGGCTCCAAATATCTAACTCAAGGATGCATTCAACGATAAATAAATGATAGTTTAAAAAAACTTTCAAAAAACATGATTTTATTGTAAATCGAACTAAAAATTGAAAAATAAATTATAGTTTAAAAAAAAACTTGAAAAAAACCCGCTTTTATGTTTAATCGAACTAAAAAGTAAAAAAAATAATTCTTAATATAAGAATATAATGAATAACGAAAAAAATAATTTCATTGTGGTAAAAGAGTGGGTTGCTTTGCGCTACATTTTTACACCAACTCAGTATTTTGGAAAAGAACTAGTAAGGAATTATAACAATTAATATAGAGCACCCTACGCTTTTACCCGAATGACATTAATTTTTTCGTTAATCATTTTATTCTTATATTAAGAATTATTTTTTTACTTTTTAGTTCAATTTACTATAAAAGCGTGTTTTTTAGTTTTTTAAAACCATAATTTATTTAGTTAACTTTGTGTCCATGCAAGTGTGAAAGAATTATCTTCCTTCTTTGCTTTAAAGGAGCAGTGACAGAAAATCTGTTAACAGGCGCAATGTTGCTTTATAAAACTAGCATAGTTACTTGCTGTAAAACTAGCATGATATACTATATACAGTAGAGCGTCGTTTATCCGAATCAATTGGGACCGGACACTGTTTGGATACGCGATTGTTCGTATAACCGATAACCGAATGCGATCCATGCAGTATATGATACTGGACACTATACAAATATTGAAAATCATCACATACTGGAAACGTGCGTGAAGAAAAAGCCAAATAGGTGCAAAACGTCGCAATTTTACCTTTGTTCTGGAAAATAATCACTTATTTTTAGCTGTACCGTTATACTTCTTCGTTTTTTCACTGCAAGGTCTCTGATTCTCTTCAGCAGCAGTTGAATATGACAGCACTCTGATTGTTGTTCGTACCACTCCATAGCTGTCTTTAACGCAGTAAACGCGTTAGCATTTGATAGACCCTTGCTACTTTCATTGTTGTTGTCCTCGTCTTCATTCGTTTCATCGTCGACAGAGTTGGATTCTTCTTGCACGGAAGTCACTATTTCATCATTATTTAGCATTTGAAATCCACAGTCTTCTGCATTGCATGCCCTCCAGGTTTCTACATAAACAAAACTCAACAAAAGAGCACGTATACACTCCTTCACTTGAAAACAATATTCCGTGCAGATGTTTACCAAATCACACAACTGAAATTTCCCAAATATCCCTCATCTTGGGTTTTCCCGTCACTTTTGGCCTCACAGGAAACAAATGTTGAGCTTTGCACTGTTCGAAAATGTATCCGGACTTTGGTTCGGATATTTGACGCTCCGAATAATAAACGTTCGGATAAACGACACGTTCTACTGTAATCATATTTAAACTCGATAATTAGGATGAAAAAATGTGGGATCTTTCTACGAACATCATCAGGTACATATCTTTAATTCTATCTCAAATATTTTTCTCAATTCAGTCTATTTAAAGAAAATTTAAATTTTAAATCTATCTTGAAGTTGTACCTAAAAAAATGTTTCAAATATGGCAGAAGTTGCTATGTAATTTCGTTGTCTACTAATCGATTTCTTTTAATACTTAACTTCATAATTTTCTGTTATCAACCCTTTAACTGGTTTGCCCGTACACCATGTGACGGTTCTATCCGTGACTTTATTAACACCTTGTGGACTCTTCTGGGGAAAAATAATTAGTTCAACCAACCTTCGCCGATCAAGAAAGCGTGATTATGTAAATGAAGTATATTATATAAATTCTGTTTTCGCGAGTTTGAGGGTTGGCACGTTGGAGTTGGCAAGTAGGAGTTAACATAGAGTATGCGGGTTATTTGAAGATTGAAAGATAGTGGAATTAGTAAGAGGTCTTGGAGTTGTCCAGGAAAAAGATTACAGAGCGTAGATCCAACGACGTTGATCAAGCCCGATAAAGATCACCTGCAAGTTTCTAGTGTAGGATCCGATGCATAAAAAGTACAGGTATTGTGAGCTTGATTAATTAGCAGTTAACTTATTAGTGTGCCACGTAGTTATATTTGAGCGTATTTAAGCTGTCTTAGATTCAGTTGAGGGTCCGTAGTAGTATCCCTGTGTTACAGAATCTCACCTCCGAGCTCTACTATTTAATCACTTACCTTAATTAGATTGTTATTGTGTCTGATTGATATTTGGTAATAATAAATTAATTAGATTGAAATCATGTCTGTGGATCATTCAGTTTTTCCCACACACCTAGCCGGGTTTACAAGTAGACAAGGGGGTTCAGATGTAAGCAGGAACCGACCGCTATTACAACCATACGGGCTACAGAAAGTTAACCACAACCGGTTTGCCCGTACGCTGTACGCGATAGCACTGATATTTTCTTCTCTCTATCTTTAATTTACACATACTTTTTATTTCTATAGTGAGATAATTTGTGCTAGTGTTGGTAAGAGATGCAGTTTGTCCATGGTACTAAAATATTTCTCATCCGGAATTTTCATTGTAGTAAAGGCGGGACTTTCCCTTGAAAACAGGTATTTAGATTCTTTGAAAGATTCGATAAAGAATAGAGATTGGCAAGGCAAAGTGTAACTTCTTGCTTGAGAAGAAGGGAAAATGGAAAGATAATCCAAAAAAGCCAATATTACCTCTGTCCTCATTGCAATGTATTTCACCATGCTTCAAATTGTGTGTATTATACTCGTATATGTGCAACACACAAAACCCTGAACTGTTTGAAAAATACGCACGAACATGAAATTTTTTTGCAAGTATGAGAAATATTTTTTTAAAAATGTATGAAACATTCTTTACAGCATGCAAAGTGTACTTATAGAAAGCAACTATTTAGAGTTTTTTGTGTTCCACAGTTATAAATTAAAAATAGCATGAAAACTTTAAAATTGAATTTAAAATAAAATTCTTCCATTTTCTCATTCTATTAAGTATTATGTTTAGTTACTTACAATAAAAAAATGTGCCTTTTTTGGAACATTATTGGCATAAAACTTGACCGCTTAAGGGGTTAAATTAAATATACATTAGTACTTAAATTTTTTATTCGTATTTTCGGACGTCGAATGTAGTTAGTTCTCTATGACCTTATTTTGATCGCTGTTCAAACGACAAATTGACATCGGGCATCGCTTTCTCGACCTCCATGATATATAAATAAAGGGTTATTAACAAGAAATCATAACATTCTTAATGAGTATTATATTTTAAGACAGTTTTTGTGTGATTAGATTTACTAAAATCTGAATCCACAAGCCATTGATTTATTTTTCTGCTGGTCCTTTCAAAGCTATGTTTCTTCAAATATATATATATATATATATATCGAATATTCTATTCAGGAAAATGATTTCATAATATGTTTGTAGGGAAAAGTATAATTTATAGTCGAGAAATAAGTAAGTAAATTTGAAAAGTAAAATTGAAATTACAATGTAGAGAAACAAAGAACAAGTGAACCAGAACCTGTTTAAATACGACCTTGGACGAGATTCGTATCGTAATCTCTCTGTCACTTAAGTTCAATAAGCTTAAATTTTTCTCACTTATGTGAAAGTTGTTTCATCTATTTATCCATGCGTCTGCAAACGCTTTGATATAGCTATCAGTGACAAAATCTAATAGCTGTTGTCAGTGGAATATAAATCCAATCTTCCGGATTACCATACATAAAGAGTTTCTGAAAAGAAAAACAGTGCAAAAAAACATAGAGCTATATTATTTTTCAGTTGTATTTTACTAAGAGTTTAATATGTAACATGCTTCTGATAATATCTGTTTTGATAAAAGATATAGTTAGATATGAAGGTTTTCTTAAGATTTCGTATTTAAGTTTTTTCTCTCTGTCTAACTTACTTCAAAGATCTCGTCAGTATAAATTACTATGCTTCACACAATGATGTACACAGACTTCTCTTATGGGGGTGGGGTGTTACATTTTAAAAAACATGTAGGCGTGAACGTGAAGGGGTTGTCTCTATGGTGAAAATAAAATATCGTTGGTCTATGGGGAGAGGCTGAATCCCTAAACCCTTCTCTTGTGTAAGCCACTCGCTTTTAATTAATTAATTTTGCATTATTCTCTCTTAGGTTATTCTTTTCAGATGTGTAATATTATCCTAAATTATATACATAATATTGAGCTTTTAATACACTTCGATTTTCTGTAAGAATCTCGGAGTGTATAGTTGAAAAAACATTGTTAATTATATCTACACTTATTCATGTCAGATATGAAATATAAAATACACTGGTGTGCAAAACTAAACAATTTTCCAGATTGTGCCATAGTTCTGAGAAAATCAATAATGTGGCATGAAATTCACGGTACAGAGACACAATGTGACACTTAAAGGTTGATGAAAGCATCATGGACAAAAAATGAATTTTATTAACATATTATAGAACAAACAAGGGAAAAAAGACTTTATTGACTGAATGATATTAGCAAGAAGCATTGTCTGACTATGAAGAAAAACAACAATCGCAGGTCCCATAGTAAGAGATATGACTTCCCCTAACTGTAATGGTTACGTGTCGCCGTCAATTCATACTCAATACCAAATTATCCGGCATTTCTTGAAGTAAGAGTAGCCACTCTTCAAGGAACATCGTTTTCACCTGTCTGGTGTTCTCCGATGTATACGATCTTGCTACAGGGTGTCTCCCCAAAGCATCCTTCATGTAGGATTTAAATCAGGGCCTACGCTCGCCAATCCCTTCTGTAGATATCCTGATTTTCTAGAAGATCCTCAACAGCAAAGGTCCCATGTAGACGTCATCCACAAAAAAGTGTGAATCAAGGGAACATCGTAACAGACGCACGTATGGAAGAATAATTTCATTTTAGTAGCGGTCTTCGGTAAGTGAGCCGCTGCCGCGAAGATATGGAACAGTCCATCCATTCAAATCAATGATCCCCGTAAGCACTCTAGGGCTCTCCCAACGATCTCTTTCTCTGATTTTAGTGGGATGAAACCTGTCTCTACCTACCTCCGTATCAACTGGATCTGAGAACCATTGTTCAGACTGAAACGACTATCCTCAGTAAACAGAAAGGAGCTCCATTAATGAGATGTCCAGTCTTCGTGTTCTTGACACCACTATAAACGGTATTGCCGATGGGCTTCTGTTAATAGTAGGCAGAATTTAGGACGACGGACGAATAGACCACCTTTATGCACACGACTGGTTACAATAAGCAGTGATACCTAACATTCGGTTGCTGTAAGGAGCGGCGAAGCAATGTTTTCTGATGTATGATTCTGATCTCTTTTCACCTGCAGAACGATATACCGGTCATAATTTGCCATTGTTTCTCTCGGTCGTCCTAGACAGCTGTACTTGTGATTTGGAAGGCTTTCCAAGCTCTTGAAAATTCACAATGTCAAACTCACATGAAACACTTGTCAAACGACGCCCCCCTTCCAGCTTTCCGATCATTTTACCAAGTATAAAGGCTTTTTAATGGTTTCTTGTAGCCATTATGAACCTAAAATTTCACTTTGACTTTCAGGCAAAGTCTGCAAATGTGTCCATCCTCCTTCTTTTAAAGGTACCTTGGCACTGAGCTCATGCATTGTGTGTTTACATGCAGAGACATTCCCTCTGATGTTATAGTGTCGATATTTGCATATGCATCACCTTTCTACTGGGCTGCCTTTCGACTGTACTATCGCAGAAAGCCCTTTTCAACAATGTAATGGATGTATGTTGAAAAATACATTTGTTGCTTAAGCTAATATATATGTGTGCATGTGTTTACCTTAAAATATTGAATATTTTTATTTTAACCATTATAAATATTTTAAACATATAATATTGATATTATTTTATACACGTTTCGATCAATAACTAATATAAAAATATGAAATTTAAATTAAAAGTAACACAAATAATTTCCATATGTTTATATTTTTACTGGTTGATAATAAACAAACACATTTTTTTTACGGAAAAATGAATGGAAATAATTAGTCTCGCCCTAAAAAAATTAAATATATGGCTAGATTCTTTCAAAGCACTCTTGAGTTATTATCATTGTTGTCATTAATCTAAAATTCTTCTTATAAAACTTTCTCAAGCTTTGTTCACAGTGATAATTAGAGAAAACAAATGAAATAAAATTATTTGATATGGTGCTAAATTTTCATTTTAGCTTTTTATACCCGTGTTTGTGTACACTAATAATATTCATTTCAAAAACTTATCTAAACATATAAGAAATACATTCAACCACATATATATCCAAACATATAAGAATACCCGATTTAACGAACCCCTATTTAACGAATCTCCCGATTTAACGAATGTTTCTCTTTCTCCGATAAAAACGAAGGCAAAAACCTCCATTTAATAAATAATAAATCACGAATTAATGAATTGTTTCAACCACTGAAAAAAATTTTTTTATTCGTTTGTGTTAGAATAAATTGGATGATTTGTCTATTTATTTATTTAGAACTGGACGCATCCTTTTTGTCTTGAACAGAAATGCTTTTCTTGTCAGCAGAAAATTTCAAAGGGAAAGGGTGAAGACCATTATTAAACTGCACAGGCACAGATGAGTCAGGAGTGTAACCTATCAAATGAGTCTCTTGAATAGGACAGGAAATTCCTTCCTAATCTCAACCCTCTCCACAACGCAGGGAACATTTTAATATTTCAACGACTGTTTGTGCAATTGAAGTTGAGGAAATTGTTGATATGTCAGAGCCAATAAATAACGATTCTCATGCAGAAACTGATTATGAAATTTCTATCAAAACCTACTATTATCAAACTACATTTTCTAATGCTTTACATTGTTTGAAAATATACCTTTTACTGCAGGATGTAAATGACAGATGTTTTCTTCTATGCATCAGGATGAAAACGTATATTAGTCAGTATTTTAAAATTTCCTATGAACTGGTGCGTAATAGTTCACTAATAGTATTTTTAGCTGTTTAATAAAAGTATGTAATATCTATCAATAGATATTTTTTGTATTATTGCTTCAAAGATAAGTGCAAAAAATTTGTATTTTTTTTTACCTCGATGTAACGAATAACCCCGAATGTTCGGTCTCGATGAATTCGTTAAATCAGGGCCCGACTGTATATAAATATACACAGTTACATCCAAAAGTAATTTTTATTGAATATTTATGAATAAACAATTGTGTTATGCCGGCTGGGTGGTGTAGTTGGTTTGACGCTGGCCTTGTACGCTCAAGTCGGTGGATTTTCATGATGCGAAAAATCAACAGTGTCCATGTCGTATGATTATGTGGCATGTTAAAGATCGCTAGAGTGCCTGTTTGCCTTGGGTGCTCTCGGGCCAAATTAAATTCCTAGTTCAGTTTCGCATCATCAGAGCTCAGGTGCTTTCCTCCGGGGAGGAAACTGGGCGTCAAATATTCCATTATGGCAATTGATATCCTTTTATATGGTGCCACACTAATAAATTACAGTTAAAAAAACTAAAAAAACACGCTTTTATAGTTAATTGAACTAAAAAGTAAAAAAAAGTTCTTAATATAAGAATAAAATCATGAACGAGAAAATCAATGAAATTGTGGTAAGAGCGTGGGGTCCTCGATATCAGTCGTTATAATTTCTTACTAGTTCTATTCCAAAATGCAGAGTTAGTGTAAGAATCTAGAAAGCATCCCACGCTTTACCACAATGACATTCATTTTCTCGTTTATCATTTTATTCTTAAATAAAGAACTGCATTTTACTTTTTAGTTCGATTAACTATAAAAGTGTCTTTTTTTAATTTTTAAACTATCATTTATTCATTGATGAATTAATTTTAAATGCGTTATTTTTCTTAGTATCTTGAATATCCATTGGCATCCTATCAATGCGTCGATACGGCATGGTTTGCAAAATGTAGGATCAGCCAACTGAAGGAAATCTGGAAGAGCTAAGTTTGAAATATTTTATTACGGAGAAAGCTGTATGATATTTTTCACTAAAAAGGGCTCAATATTCTCTTTGAAACTCATCCTTCCTTCAAAAACATCCTTCCCTTTTTCACTTCTATAATGAACATTTATTTGTATTAACTATGAGCGTTTTCATTTTAGGGTTGTAACTTAATCTTTTAGTCGCCAGATCTGGAATTAGTCGCCAACTCTGGAAATGAAATCTGGAATTTGTCGCCAAATCTAGAAATCGTTATACTGATGATCCTGATCAGGTCAATAAAACAAAATTATAAAATTATTGTGTTGCCATCGGTCCTTGACAAGTGTGTAAAATTTCGAATTAGTCTGACTTTTTAAAGTGGGTAAGAATCAATTTTAAAAATTCCGTTACATACAGGTGAAGCTAATAAAAGTATGTTAAAAAGGGACACCAACTTCCGGAGAATATATTAGGTCTGCAATGGTAATTCCTAATCCTCAGCCCTATAAGAAAGAAAAAAGAACATTAACTGTTATCATCAATTTTAACTTTAAAATGATTCATCATTAAAATTTAGAAAGACGTGGATTGAAAAAAGTAAAATATGAAGAAAAATGACTTAAAAGATAGTGTTACAGTAGTTTATAATGTTTCTATAGTTTCGTTCGATTCTCTCTCTTTCGTTTCCTTCTCTTTATATATTCTATGCAAACTTAAAATAATGTATCGGAGGAAAAGTTATAGATAAAAACCATTTAATTATTTAAATGTGAATCTTACTTTATATTTTCCAAAATGTTAAGCGAGTATTTGTTTTGAAACCAAAAATTCGGTTTTATCAAAAATAGGTTCCAAACTGGAAACATATTCCAACTAAGAATAAAAAAATTAAATTACACATGAAACAGAGTTAATGAACTACACTATTCCTGAAATGATAATGTTCATTTTACTACAAAATACTCAGAAGACCACATCATAATAAAAAGCATTCGAAAAGGATACATCTGCTTGAGAATGTTTCGGCCACATTCGAATAAACTTTTTCTCACCTAAAATCGGTGCTATTAGCCAATAGAAAAAAAACAAGAGGGGAGACGGAAAATACAACCGATTTTAATTATTAAACCATCTAACCTTGACAGAAGCGTTATGTTCGTCGGTATCAGAGAATGGCGCAACAACCAAAGCAGAACGAAGCCGGTGTGGCGTGGAATATGCCGGTCTCGTTTCAGCTTTCTACTGCGGTAGTTAGGTAACGCTTACCGATCCAAAAGATGAAGCAAAAACTATTTGTTAAGGTACCGATGCAGAAAGCGTTAGACAAGATTTGCGCTTTAGGGTTAGTTTAATATCTCTTATAAGTAGTTGTCGTACAGATAATGTTAAAAAAAAATTTTAAAGTATTTTTTATTATTGGTGTAATAATTCTAAAATTATCTTTATTTTGGTATTTCTTATATTATTTTATTTCAATATTTTTTTTCACTTTTGAATTTTTTTTTCTTAAATTTTTTTACATAGTTTTTTTCACTTTGGATCTTTTTTTTTTTTAAAGGTTATATACAGGAAAAGAAAGAAAAGATGCTCTTTTTTTTACAGATTGAAATCAGATTCTGAAAAAAAAATATGCAAATACAAAAAAAAAAAAAAAAATAATAATAAGATTAGATCTTGAACACAAAGACTATTAAAAAATAAAATTTAATATCAGATTAGTATGTCAAAGGATTGATACAAAATTACTTTGGAGCGAAGATTAGATAAGTTTTTTTTTTATCGTAGTAAAATTGCTGTACCGAATTGCCATTACTACTCAATGCCAATTTGAAAAGAAAAGAAAAATTGAACAACATGGGAAAAAATATTTTTCTGCGATAAATTTTGATGAAATTTGTTCCCAGAGAAAAATGTGCAATATTTATAAAAAGGAATAAGGCATACGATATACGCATATTAATTTTGAACGTCATTCTATGCACAACACACGCATGATTTTATTGTGTTTTGTGCATATAGACACACAATTTCATATATTTTTCCAAAATATTCAGTCCACTCTCGCTAATTCAAACCTTCGATAGTACGAACCTCTTGCTAATTCGAAGTATATGCTCAGCCCCTAGAAAAACTCTTGATATTTCAAACTAAACAATGCGTTTTGGTATACTCAATATTTCGAAATGAAATCTGCGGTTGGCCATACTACAACGCGCGATAATTCGAAATTATCTTATATTGCTCTCTACAATTCGAACACTCACTATCATGTAGAGTCCTGTAGCAAACAGGTTGGAGCTTAGGTGTTTTGTGTTGTATTGTCTCTGCGTGTCTCCCCTGTAACGTAGCCCCTCTTTGTGATGACCATCTATCTGCCATCCCTTCTTTGTATTTCCCGGTATCTCAAGCAAAAATACACTTTTACTGCTATCCTTCTTCAAGAGGTCAATAGACCGGCCGCACTTGTTGTCAGCAGTCCACATATTTCGTTTAATACGTGGCCTTGCTACACATGCGTTTGGAAAGGATGGTCCACTATTGTGAAAAAGAGATGCATAGGATTGTGTATTTTGTTTCGGAGTGACATGTGGCACCAAATAGGGCATAGGCCGGACTAGACCCTGCCCTGAAGAACCATTGGTGTTGGGGACAATGTCTGAGGAAACCGACAACAGATTAAACAGATTTTTAAAGATAACAGATTTTTTTCGTCAAAAAAGATTAATTATGTACAGTATGTATAATTTTAATAACTGTTTTTAATACACATAAATGTACAGGACTTTTAACTTTTGCATAATATTTATACTGTATATAATTTTTAGTTTTTGAAAATACTTTAAAATAATTTTATACGTATTTACAATTGCTGTTTCATAACATAGTTTCAAATTTAAATGTGTAAGGGAAAAAATTCCTTTCGTGTCTTTTGGGAAATTTTTCCTACCCTCTTGATAATTCAAAGTTTTTCACTGGTCCCTCCAACCTCTATTTATAGAGAGTCGACTGTTTTTGAAAACTAAGTACAAAAATCCACTCCAATAAGTTGATCGTTTAACATTTATGTAGAATTTCTCTTCTACACTATATTAATTTGTAAGTGCGTGTAATTTAGGTTACAAATGTCTTCCTATAATTTTTTTCTTCACATCTGAACTTAAGTAATTAATCCTAGATATAGCTGAACTGCTGACTAATATTTATTTCATAAAACTAATGAAGAATAAGTAATTTTGTAGTTTAAATTTTTATACCTGAACAGAAAATAGACAGGATAGAAAAGAGACATTTATATTCCAGACCGAGTACAAGGTTTTATCTTCTCTAATGGAGGGCTAAACGAAAAGAATGCAAATTCTTCCGTTATCATTATCTGTCAAAAAAAAAACGAGAAAGATAAAAGATAATAAAAATAAATATTCGACTGAAATTTGTTCTAATATATTCAGAGATAACAGAGCACACGCGTCGTAAACATTTCATCAAATTTTTGCTTGACATGTGCAATTGTTAGACAATTTCTGAAAAGAATGCCCTGAAAATATCACGAGACCTTGATCTTCTTTTGTGTGGTTTCAAAAAATATTTTCTTTTCTTTTAAGGGGTCTCAGGGGTGTTAACTTCGTCTCGGGGGCCAAAAATACAAACAATTTTCAAATAGATATGATTATTTGAAATTAAAACTAAATAATTCGAATCTTTTAAATATTATTTATAAAGGAATGAGGCTTCAAAAAAGTGTAAGATGTTTAAAATATAATCATAATTTAAAAAATTATAAGCATATGAAAATAGGAAACATTTCTGTAAGAAATATTAATTTAGTTTTACGTTGGTAGCTCTAATTACTAGAAATAAGCTGATTTATAAAGTTAAATGTATCCATATTACACTATAGCATTTTTTATAAATAGAATAATTAATTATATTTATTAAGAAATAAAAAAATTAAATTATTATTTTTTTTAAAATTTCAATACTTTTCAAAAATTTTGAAATGCAAAAGATATATAATACTAAAATTATGTAGGGTTTAAAGAGAGTATAGTGCATTTTATAATTCTATGAAGTTTTATACATAAAAGTCTACTACTTTAAAAAATAGCATGCACAACGTAAAATTTACTTAATATTTATTACGAAAATGCTTCTTAATTTCATATGCTTATATTTCTTTAAATTATGATTATATATTTTAAACATTTTGTACTTTTACGAAACCTTATTCCTATATAAATAATATGTAAAAAATTCGATTTTTTTAATTTTAATTTCAAAGAATTATATTTATTTGAAAATTGTTTGTATTTTCACACCTCGAGACGAAGTTAACACCTCAAACGTCCTCCCGTTGGTGCGATGTGGAAGTTGGAAGAGAGGGGGTGCTAGCTCAGGAGTCATCCTCGTCACTTGACCATGGTTCATAATTGCGATGTCAGTCGCCAAAAACCTTCGAGTACCTGAATGAGGCGTTAATATTCACTCACTCACTCCCGCGAATTCGATTAAAGCGGTTGTTACCCACAGTCCCACCTATCGCGTAAGTTCGGGGTATTACTGTGTATAATTTCAAAGTGATTAAATTAAATTGCATGCTTCACAATATTTTACTGATTTTACTTGTATTAAAAAATGAAAATTAAAAATCTTTTCTACAAAATAGTTTTCTTTGTTGTAATTTATTTTCAAACAATGAACACAATTCTAGATTTCATTTCAAAAATCTCAGACACTTGTTTGTGAAACATTTTTTTATAATGACAAGTAAATAAGTAAAATAACATAATATAAACATCATTCCATTTCTTTTGTATTATTTACCAGATGCTCAAAAATATTTTTTGTGTATGTTCTTGATCGAAAAATATTAGCAGTATTCCCGTGTATACGAATGTTAAACAACTGGGGTTTATTCTTCACTTTCATTTTTTTTCGCTATGATTTAAAATATGGGGGATAATTACATATAATTAATCGTGTCGGTTCTAAAGTATGTATTCATAGGTTTTTTTTTATCTGCACCATGATGAATCTTAAATTATATGATCCCCCTTCAGAATTCAAAATTTTTACTGAAATATTATTATATACGTTATCGTTTAATGCATATATTTAAGTTTTATTTCGTAAAAACCTAAACATCTCATGAAAAAATCGATGTATTCAATTAAAGTGTGTAAAAGATTAATAATGTCCCACTTCACTTAGTTATTGTATGAATAACTAAGTATTCTATGAATTAATTGATGATAAACCGTTAAAGTGAATAACCAACAGTTTGACATTAAGTTCGTTACTTTATAAATTAACTCACGATAAATATTTTTCTCTTGTGGAAAAAACTTTTCATTTGAGAGATAAAATTAATTTAAAAATAATAAAATGAAAAACAGAATATATGATATTTTTCTACTGGATTATTAAATTTTTACAGTTAATGATTATATAAATTATTAGACTATATAAAGCACACTGTTTAAAAAATATTACAAAAATATTATCCAGAACAGCTGTGATTTGTATATTTTAATGATTAAGCATCTTCATTCTATAAAATACATAGTAAAATTATAGATTAGAATACTTTAAAAAACTTTGAGTTTGAGTTGTTTCATGAAATACCTAAGTATTTTATGAAGTAACGGATTCTACGGTAACGTGTACAATATACAAGGTACATATGTTAAACTCGCTGAATAAGGACTGAAGTTTTTTATTAAAATGTAAAACTATGCACAAAAAAACTGATGATTGAAAAAAAATAGAATTGAAAACTTTTATTTGTTTACTTTAACACTTTGCGCGACCCTTGTTGTTACGGAACAATTATTTTCAATCACATTTACGATTATTTGCATAGGTTACATCTATTTTGACACATCGTGTTATTTCAATTTTTGCAAAAATACCAATGCATCATTCGTATCTTTAAAAAGTACAATTATTTTTAACTGACAATGATGACAACAGAGTGATTTTTAAAGTTTTCCCCTCGCACACACAAAAATCCATTTTCACACCCCCATGCTAAGATCATTTGGTCTAGAAAGACATTCTTTAAGTGAGTGAATGAGTGAATATTAACGTCGCACTGATTAGCAACACGAGGGCTTTTGGCGACGGTCCGCGTAATTTTGAACCATGGTCAAGTGACGCGGACGACACCTGAGCTGGCACCCCCCTCTCCTAACTACCACACCACACCATCGGGAGGACGTTTGAGCTCTCGACAGATTTAACGTGCATCGCATCCCTACACGGCGGATCTTTAGTGGTACTAGGATCGAACTCATGACAAGACATTCTTTAAATCAGTGCTTCTCGAACTTTCAATGTTTGCGACTCAATTTTCAATCATAATTTTCATGGCACCCCCTCCCCCTTTCCGTATAATGCATTGAGAATTGATTAATAATGTACTATGACGCTAAAGCTACAATATGACTTTAATTATAAACTGTACAAATTATCAAGATAAGTATTAAATTTTGCATATAATTTTGCATATCACAAGCCCACATTGGGGTCACTAGTAATTATTAAACTTGTTCTTAACTTAGTATTTATAAATTAATGATCAAATACACTGTGTGGAGTACTGATACAATTATGAGAACGAGTATTATATCATTGTAAATGAGCATTTTTTATTATCTCGGAAATTATTTTGTTTTGATTTCTTTCAGTAAATTAATTTTTTAAATCTTTTGTGACGGGTGCTTACGCGTTTCACTAACCTTCTCTCGAGTCTTTAAATATTTTATTTATTTCAACCAATCTCCGCCGAGAGCCAAAAGTGTGACTTATGCAAACGAGATAATTTCGGGTTTAGCGAGTTCGAAAAAGATATAAAAGGGAGAAATGAAATGAAGAGAGAGGTTGATTAAGAGGGAATTGAGAGAGTAGTTTTGCTAGTGGAAATATATTTGTCGGGAGAAGAGTTTACTAAAAGGTATACATAAAGCCAGTTCGAGACGGAACGGAAAGATAGCTAAGATTGAAGCCGCTCCTTAAAGCAATACAGATATAGAAGAACCTACCTTAAGAAAAGGTATCAGGTCAGTTGTTTTCATAAATTAGATATAAATGCGTAGTTTGATTCTATGCGTTATTCTCCGTGGATTCAGTTAGTATTCCGTCGTTCATAATCAAATTCTTCTCGCACTCCACTGTACTTTGTTGATCTTAAAGTTTGAATAATATTTGTGTATTTCTCTATTAAGAAAGGTCAATAAATAAGATTGATTTATTAAATAAGTAGTCATTAATCATGAATCCAACATACCCAGATTTAGATAATACGCAAAGGGGAGTTAATAATCATAGAGGTAGTGAAAGGCTACGACACTTTTACTTACGACTCTTCGATATGCTCGCCCCCCCCCCACGTTTGAGAAACGCTGCTTTAAACTAAAAAATAAAACTAAGCCACTCTATTTTTTCTATTTTCACCAAAAAAATAATAGCACATATAATTTTTTGTTTCTCATTTCAAACATTTTTTACAGGTTCTTCGACGTCATTATTTCAGTACATTTCAACTGTGTGCAAACGCTTTTTCTTAGTATCAGACATTATTTAACTTCAACACTTTCGTTTTTTTTTTATTTTATTTTTATTTACATTATCGCATTTCATTTGCAAGATAAAGCTTTTCAGAATATCAAAACTCAACAATATCATTTATTCTGCAGCTCATTGTTCTTTATCACAGCACACTTGAGAAGAGAATGCAAGGATTAAATTTTCCAAATGATAATACTTAAATGTTTTTATAAAGCATGACTTTTCTATTATTATCAAAACTATATTTATGAGGAGAATTCACAAGCGCACATCTAGAGCAGGGGTTGACAACATATGGTACGCGTGCCACATGGTACAATTCTCTGTGGCACTCTGCACTACTCTACAAATTCGTCAATTTTTGAAAGATAGAAGTTAATAAATTTGTAATGGACCTCTTAATGGCAAAAATCTTCAGAATAATGGACATTTAAGCAATTACGAAACAAGTAACGAAAAAAATTTAAGTCAATTTCCTCTTTGAGTGGATGAATAGAAAGTATTTTATTAACGATTGAAAATTTGAACAATATATACATATATGAAATAGTCGTGGCCGTTGGAATGAAATTTTTAATAATATGATCGCTATTGTTGATGGTTTCTTTGGATGATATTTTGACGAGGCATTGTGGTAATTAATTAAAACTTGTTTATTATCCATCTTGAACACATATAACATTACAGGGACGACACAATTCACACACACAAACAAAACACACTGCACCCGGCTACATGTTAACGCAAATACCGAAGCGAAATGAGAGTTGGTCTCCAGGAATCTCGCTATTTATAGGCGTCTCAAATCACATGATCTGAGTGGGTAGTTTAAAATACTGCCGTTAGACGGCTGGCTTAACTTATTACTAAAACGTTGGTCCTGAAGGGATGGACCATTGGTAGTTAAAAGTTATTTTAAAGGATTATATTACTGGGAATTATTACATATATATAGGGAGAGAGAGTGCTAATAGTGAGAATTGAAAAAAAGAGCATGATTTGTCTGCAATGTTGTAACAATGCACATCCGGTTTGACTGAAAAACAGGTTTTCGGCGCCAACCTTTGTCATTGTTTTAACAGTTACATTGTTACAACAATGGAGATGAATCTAAGTTGGCGTCGAAAACCGGTAATTAATTAATTAATATTTGAAAAAACTGTAGTAACATCAAGTGCCATCCAGAACAAGTTTAAAAAAATTTATTTAAACTTGATTGGATGTATAGAAAGTATTTTATTAACGATTGAAAATTTGGAAAAGATAAATACGTATATAAATAAATATAGAGTGAGAGTGAGCTAATAGTAGGAAATGAAATATCTCAAAAATAACTCTAAAGCTAAATTTACAACTATTTTGCAAATTATTGAATATCATTTCTGGAGAGATTTAATTGTTTAAAAAGAGAAAATTGCATGCACTCTGCTTTCCGCTTTTGGTTCTACATATCTAAGTAAAAAAAATCTTTCCTTATATGACAAATATTTCGAGTCCGAAAAGAAATTGTTTAACATCTGAATGCTCAGAATCGTGTCAAATTGAAAGTCAAAAATTATACCCCTGATTTTGAGAAATGAAAGTAGAGTTGTGCACAAGCACTAAGTTTGCATTAAATTTTTTATTTATCTTTTTATTTAACTATAACGAAGAGGAATACTTATATAATTTGTCTATTTCTTATTTTAACAAATTTTAAAAATACATAATATACGTATAATTTTTGTTGAAGAAATAGTTATATTTTATGCTGTTTATTTTTAAATGAAGCAAAATTAATGTATAACAAAACTGTAAGTCTATATTATTGACCTCTATTCTCTAACACTGCGTGCATTATAGCTAGAATGGAATTATTTCAAAAATGTTCTTTTGTGTGGGACGCTGAATCCTATTGGTAGAATGGTTTGGCACGCCACAGCTAAAAGATTGCTGGCCCCTGATCTAGAGGCTACGGCAGCCGAGGGATCATGTGGCGAATTCGTGAAGGGGAAGAGAGTCTTCTATTGAATCCTATGTTAGAGTCCGGTTTCACACAAAAGAACCAACGTATAGAGAGGCTGATGTACTTTCAATCTGTCAACATTTACCGTGGCGTAGATTTGTCGTGGAATTTGAAGAACAAGTTCCAATCCAGATATCATCCTCGTCACTTGACCATGATAAAAAAAATTGAAGTCCGTCGTTGAAGTCTCCGGCGTTGCTGCATGCTGCGATGTTTAAATCATTCAATCAATCAATGGCTTCAAGCTAGAGAAGCGTAAATTAGTTGATACTTTTTTTTATTGACCCCTTAAGAGGTCAATTTTTTTTGCCCAAAAAAGGCACCTTTTTCATTGTATATAATTAAGCAAAATGGAAGAATTTTATTTTAATTTTCAATTTTAAAGTTTCCACACCATTTTTTATTTTATAAATGCATGGAGCACAAAAATCCCTAAATATTTGCTTTTTATAAGAACACTTGGCATGCAATGTGTGAAGAATATTTCATGTATCTTAAAGAATTTCATGTTCGTACCTCTTTTTCAAACAAGTGAGGATTTTGTGTGTATATATGTATCACAACAATTTGAAGCGTGGCGTTATACCAAGTCTTATACATTGCAATGAAACAGAGATAATATCAGCTGTTTTTAGCGCGTTTTTCACGTAGCGGAACAAAAGCTCTATTAGGACGCAAATTTCGTCTTCGTCTTCGTTCCATATTTTGTCGTACTTTTTTCTCAGCCAATAAGCAACCAATTGATCTCGGGTTTTCGGCATTTGGTCGCATTTGTGCCCTAAATGAGCCGAATCATATTTAAATTTTCCCATAGTTTTCCCGAATTTTCCTACAAATTTCCTGAATTTCGCTAGTTTATAACAAAATTTTCTCAAATTTTACCTAGTTTTCAACAATATCGTACCAAATTTTCCATAAAATATTTCAAATTTTCCCGAGTTTCCATGGAATTTTTCGAATTTTCCACAAGATTTTCCTGAATATCTCGGGATTTTACCAAATTTATCCCAAATTTTACTGAGTTTCCACAAAATTTCCCCGAGTTTTCCTGAAAAATTTCCCCGAATTTTCACGAGTTTTCCACAAAAATTTCCTGAGTTTTCCACAAAATTTTCCCGAATTTTCCACAAAATTATCCCTGAATTTTTACTATTCAGCTCAATAGTAGTACATTTAGAGGAGTTGTACAGTACACACACTACTTTCTGTTAGTAAAAAGTTCATTAGTTGCTTTATTGTAAAATACAACATGTGAAAAACGCTCTAAAATTACTTGGCCATGCCAATGATTGATATTTTGTTTTTTATTATTATTATTTAATTTTCGTTTCTTTTCATGCAACAAATTGCATACTGTCTAGCCAATCCCTGTTCTTTTCCGAATATATACTTTCAAGGATCTAAATTCCTGCCTTCAATTAAATAAATTATTGTTTAAAAAACTAAAAAACACCCTTTTATGGTTAATCGAACTAAAAAGTAAAAAAATAATTCTTAATATAAGAATAAAATGATTAACGAGAAAATTAATGTCATTGTGGTAAAGGCTTGGGGTGCTTGATATCAATTGCTATAATTTCTTACTAGTTCTATTTCGAAGTACTGAGTTAGTGTAACTCCGTGGGGCCGCAGACCACGGTTTAAGAGCCTCTGTATAGTGCATTATCTAAAAAAATATTGTTGTTGTTGTTAGTAATCTTCCAAAAAGACTGACCAAGTCAGCTAAGTTTCATAAGACCGTTGGCAAACAAGAAGAGATCCATACAGCTCCTAGATAGAACCTACAACTCAAGAAGTGCTCGGAAGAAGCCTGGTTAACCTGACATCTGGAACACACACACACACACAAGTGGCGAAAATTTTCTTTCTCTCTGAAAGCGAGACTTTTAATGTGACCACTGGCAAGAGGTTAAAATGCAGAACGCGAGACTGTCTTTCGCGAGGGCTTTAGAAATTCCGATCTATTACCCCCATACCAACGATGAGTGCAACCATATTCCACTCCATTCTTCTTTGCCACCGAAAAAAATGGAAGAAATTAAAAAAAATATGTACCGCATTTATTAACTGCAAGCCACCATCGATTCTACACAGCACTCCAAATTCTTAAAATGTTATTGTGAAAAAATATATAGACAGAGTAAAAAAGTTTATCGATATTTATATTTACGAAATTTAAAATATTTAAAGTAAGATCTAATAAGAAGTGAATAATGGATTTATTTTACCTGTATTAAAACTTTTAAATGCGCCCATAACCAATAATTGCTCTAACTGTCAATATCGTGTTCAATTTCCCTCATTCAATGAATTTTTCTGCCTGAGATTCTAAGCCGTACCTGATTTTCAAAAGCATTTAGCCTTGCATAAAAAGTGCAGCTTAGAATCGAATGAATACGGTATATTGGTAGTTGAAAACGTGTTACATAGCCATCAAATCATTACAAATAAATCATATTGCATCATAATATATATATATATATATATATATATATATATTATATATATATATATTGGAAGAAATTTATATAAAATATAGAACATAACAGGGGGAAAAAATTAAGATCAAATCTAATGAAATACAAATAAGAACCTAGCGAGTCAAAAGCAATTTCGGACTTAGGACCGAATAAGTGGGGTTAAACTAGTTTGAAGGCGCCAACCTTCCCCCTTTGCAACTCGGTAGGAAAGACCAAAATAAAATAAATAGAAATTTAAAGTATAAAAATCCAAAGTATAAAAAATCCAAAGTATATAAAATCCAAAGTATATAAAATCCAAAGTATAAAAAATCCAAAGTATAAAAAAAAAAAATCCCATAGAAATATGAAAAGAACAACCGACTACTATTAGGCAAAAAATTCTCCCAAAATGTTTAAGCAGAAAAATATCAAAAGAATTACCCAGTAAAAGGATTCTTCCAAAAAGATTTTAAAACTTCTGCTCACAGAGCTTATTCTAGGAGATCCAACACTCTTGAAACCGATGGAAAGCTTTTATATGTTGTGATAAAAATCTAAATTGCACTTAAACGCATCCTTTATACCAGCTTGTAAGGAAGACGCCAAGAAAGATTACATTCAAATTTGGTAGGCTATAACTTGGTTGGTTGTCACAAATGTAGAAAATTGGTTGGTTGTCAAAATGTAGAAATGTAGAAATTTGGTATGGTTGCTAAAAATGTAGAAAATTTTCATATTATAGGATTTTTAAGAAGGGTGTTTAAAAAATAAACTGTGTGAAGAGTGTTAAAACAGAATCTTCACAGCAAAACCACTAAAATGCTGACTTTGAAATCCTATTGTTGTATGGTGGTTTTGAAATCAGAAATAACAAGACGATTAATGTATTTGTGATGAATATATGTTCTTAAGAAGTTAAAAGGATAGTCATGATCTAAGCAGCATTGGAAGAATTTCTTGATATTATTAAATTTATCTATTTTGTTGGTAGTTAAGTTATCATTCCTAAGTAAAAAATTCAAAACAATATTTCTGTAAATTGATAGATGCAAATTGCTGTTCCATACAGGAATTTTAATTACATGGAAACTAAAAGAATCTCTTTTGTCATAAATGTTACAGACTACTCTATTGTCAATAAGATGCAAGTCTAAATCTAGGAATTCAACCATATTAGAGTTAAAATTAGTTTTAAGAAGGTTGAGATTGTCAGGGTAGAACATAATATTTGGTTTGAATTCACTATTTTTACCAAAAATTATTACATCATCTATATAACGGTATAATAAGAAAGATTCATCAAAAATATGATCAATTTCAAAAAATGTAAATATAAGTTAGCTAAACTATTACTGGCAGGACCACCCTGAGGTAATCCTCTGATATGTTTAAAAAGATTTTGATGAAATGCTATGAAATTTTCTTGTAAAACAAGATTAACCAGTATATCAAATTTTTCCTTTTTCATTGAATTTTGCAAATCATATTTATCATAAATTAAATGTAGAACTCTAATCATATCATCTATATCAATAGAATTAAAAAGGTCCTCGAAGTCAAAGCCATGCATGGAAAAAACTGTCATATCCTTCGTGACTCTAACAATCTCTAAGCTATTTTTTAATTATTGCTGTGTGTTGAAAGCTATCGATAGTATTTTGAAGAAGGGATTGTAAAATCTTCCCAGACTTCGTTATATATGTATTATACCCATTAGTAATACTACGGAATTTTATTGGATTTTTGTGGAATTTTGGTGTTAAAAAAATTCGTGGGTATTTAATAGTTTTGAGATGAATATTTAATCTTTTGTTTAAAGCCAAAAGACGATTATCATCTTCTCTATTGCTGTGAATCGACTTTTGAAATGCATTATTCTTTAAAATATGATCACTTATTAATTTGCTATAAAAATATTTACATATTATTGCATAATTAGCAGAGACATTATCAACATAAGTTATCACGAAATCCTTTTGAATATTATCTATCGATACTTTAAGGTCTTTATACATAATTTCATTTTCAACGTTGAAATCCAAATTTCCAATTTCTATTGCTACAAGAGATCTAAATTGATTGAATGCTTCTATCGGCATTCCGTATTTAATAGCCATTTTAAGGTAGAAAGTATCCAAATCTCTTGTGATTTGTTTTACAACGTTGGATTTATTTTTTGTGATCATAAGTCTAAAGCCAGTACTTTTTCCATAAAATTTCTCAATAAATCATCTTTTACAATGCGAAGGTCTCCAGTGACAACGTGCTGATGATATTCATTGATATAATCACAATACAAATAGCATTTACACTGCTCCGG
>BMAO01022213.1:0-81221 GCA_019973975.1 Trichonephila clavata | reverse complement strand
CTTGACTCGATATCACAGGCGAGAAAAATGTGGAAACTCAGCACTCCAGAGGCCAAAGAGGGAACCAGGAATCTACAGAGGAGCCAAGGAGAAAAAGCACGCTGAGACAGTTTTACAAGCAGGCTCCCGTCTCCATCTCGTCGAATGTGCAGTAAGAAGAAATACAAGTGGACGATGCTGCAGTAGTCAAGTTCAAGGAATCGCCAGAAAGTCAATTCAGGAGTTCGAAGACGGCAGGAAAGCTATGGGAGGAGAAAGCCAGATCAAGATCACCAATAGGATCATTGGCAGGCCATGGAAAATTCACCCCATCTAGAAGAGATCAAGAAGGACGAGTCACAACTACAGCTTGAGGAGTCGCCGAGACTATAGGCCAGACTGCCAGGAGCAAGAGAGTCAACCCAGTAGAAGGTCACGTCATTGGAGGTGCAGACAGGAACATTAAAGAAAGAAGAGGAGCAAGATATTAGCCAGGTTGCATTGTTTCTTTATATTTTACTGACAGGCAGTCTGTTGAATTTTGCAAACAAGTCTCGTTTTGTTAATAATGTTAATGCAAAGTCTCACTACGTTGATGAAATGACCTTTTGTATATTTAAATATGACCTAAATTACCCTTAAACATATGTATGTTTACTTTAAAGGCTTGTAATGTGCGAGAATTCATTGTATTTGTTTATATTGAATATTTTAACTGTATATAATTGTATGTATAAACATGTTGAAGTGTATATTAGTAGATATTTCTGGTTTTGGGACTCGCGGCGTAGAAAGTAACCATAACACTAGCAGTGCTGCGCGATTGAATGGGAGTTTATTTTTAGAAACCAGATAAAATTTGGCAAGTATTTGACAATTTAAATATGTGAATTCAATGTTGTGTATAAAGTGTTCTTTTTGTACGTCCATGATCCAGTTCTCATTTTCAAGGGTGGCTGACCTGATGTTTTGAAAGATTTTGTGTTGAAGATAAAAGATATATTAGCAGGATGTATTTAAAATATCTAAGTTTGCAGGTTGTGTACGGCAGTTTTCCACTCCAGTGGGAGGTTTTCTTAGTCCTCGCCAAATGAGATTTTACACCTTATATAAATAGATGTAAAGTTAAAACAGAATTGATTAAATTTTGGGCTAGTAGTTTGAGTGTTTCTTTAGCGTATTGTTCTATAAGTTATTGCTAAACTAAAATTTAGAGATTGTCAGGAATAGCTAGACTTAAAATTTTATAGTTATATATCGGCCATTGGACCTTTATAAATCCCGTTTTTCTTGAGGCATTGTGACTATCCCACGTCAATCTTTCATTAATCCTCTTGGGTAACTTTGGAGCCAACAATTATTCTATTTCACAGCCTCCTCAGGAAAAACACGAGAGTGATATGCCTAATAGAGTTCATTCTTTAAAGTCTGGGCCCAGTAGAGAGTAGGAGAATTTGTGGTGAATGTAAAGTATCGTCTACGGATCTCTTCCAGCCTTGGCGCGTGTAGAATAGTATTTGATATTATTAATCATTGAAGGAATCAAAGATTAGATTCAGTACCATTGTGTTGGTAAGGGTTCGTCTCCTTTGTCAATTCTGATAGCCAAGTTACTTAGTAGGAATATTAGATTTAAAGGTTAGAATTGAATGTTAGATTTGAGTATCAAGGACAATATAGGGATTAGATAATCACTCCCAGGGGTTTCTACTTGTAATTTTAACTTTGTGTTTTGTTATTTGTGTTGTTAACCAAATATTTGTAATTGGCTTTCGTTGGTGATAATATGTTTCCTTCCACATCTAGAGGCCTTAAGACAATGAAATCAAGAACAGGACAAGGGCACGACAAACTGATCAAATGATTTCTTAATCAGCCAAAATAAACAGTTTTTCTTCTTTTAAACATGAGATTTATGTAAGGCTGTAATATAATAAACTTTACAAGTAACGACAAAATTCATCACATATCAGGATATCACCATATTTACATAAGTACCTTTCTCAGAAACTGTTAAATATTAATTTCAGAGTGATTAAACTTTGAGCTAGTAGTTTTAGTGTTTCTTTGTATTGTTCTATAAAATTGTTATAAACTAAAATGTAAGATGCTAGATAAGTTAAAATTAAAATTTTCAATAATTTATATCCAATTGAGACCCTTTATAAATCCCTTTTTCTTGAGGGGCTGTGATGGGTCTATCGCGTCAAACTTCTATTAACCCTCTTGGGTAACTTTGGGTCAGCAATTATTCTGTTCTGGCCTCCTCCGGAAAACACGAGATAGAATATGTTAATGAATTCAGCCTATATAAAGTCTCGTTAGTAGAAAGTAGAAGAATTGCCAAGCTTGTCTTGTAAGTATAACCACGGATCTCTCAGCGAGCTTGTATTAGATAATGTGTCTTGGCTTAATCATTGAAACAATCAAAGGATTAGAGTTAGTACAAACCTGACAGTAAATAAGCGTTCGTCTCATAGTCAATTCTGTGCTAGAGATTACTTAGTAAGTATTAATTTAAAGGTTAGATTTGAATGTTAGAAATTTGTGTAGGATTAATCTAAAGGAGGTGAATAATCACTCAGTTTCTACTTGTGAGTGTAGCTTGTTATTATATTTGTGTGTTGTGTAAATGTAATTATAGCTTTCATTGGTAATACATGTCTTGTTAAAGTCCTCTTGCACCGACCCTTAGTCAGCTCGTGTCCGCTCCTTTTTGTCTCTCTAAGATTACTTTTATGTCCTACTCTACCATTTTCTGTTTTTCCACCAAACTCATTATTCTTAGTACTTTGTGACCTATCTAACCCATATCTACCATCCTCAAAACTACTCGATTGATACTCGGATCCTCTACTAATTGAACAATCTACTTCCACTAAACTTTCATCGCTTTTCTCTGATGGTAAATTCGACCTGATCTATATTGACTGTAGTTCTTCTACCTGCCTTCCAAATTACAACATTGTTTTTAACACTCACAACTCTAAAAGGACCCTCAAACTTAGGGCAGAGCCTCGCAACCACCTTTTTACTGGCTGAACTAATAGGATGAGTTTCGACCAACACTAAATCATCCACCTTAATGTTAATTTCGCGTCTCCTTTTATTGTAATATTTCGCCCTCTTTTCTTGCTTTTTCATTGTATTCTGCCTAGCTTCCTCAAACACCTTTTCAATATTCCTAACCACAAATTCTGTACCATCTGTGACCATCACCAGTTTTTGAAATGGGGTAATAATTTTCCGGCCCAAAAATAATTCTGCTGGGTCTTTCTCGTAGTTTCATGGACTGCCGTTCTTAATGCGTATGCGAATTCATTTAGAAACCTATCCAGGATTCATGATTATAATTTACAAAAGAAGCAATCATCTGTAGTAAATCGCGATTAACTCGTTCCGTTCGTTTGATTGAGGTCGATACTCTACTGTTTTGACATGCTTTATATCTAATCTCTCACTTAAATGTTCAAAAACTTCGGATACAAAATGGGGGGCCGTTATCGCTGATCAATTTACCTGGAGCTCCATATCGCGAAATATAATTTTCGAACAGGACATTGGTGATTACTTTCGCGTACGCCTTTCTGAGGGGTATTATTTCTAACCACTTCGTAAAATGATCCGTTATTACACAAATATATCGATATCTTTGGGGTTTCGATGCTGGGTAGGGCCCTAATAAGTCTAATGAAACTATTTCGTTCGGATAATTAGTTACAATCGGTATTAAATGACCGGCCGATAACGCGCTATTATAGTTAAATTTTTGGCACGTCTCGCATGTCAAAACATAATCGTGTATCACCTTACGCATGTATGGAAAATAACATGCATCCTTCACGCGTAAATATGTTTTCCGTATTCCAAGATGTCCAGCAATAGGCTTGTCATGAAATTCATGCATTATCGCACCTCCCATCGATTTTGGAAATATATTCTCATTTCTCCAAGAGAGGAGGCGTACTTCGCATAAAATAACAATCCTTCTATAAGTTTAAAATCCTGGGACCATTTCTCACAGACCTCCGCATTTACTGAACTGTCATCGGGTTTTGTAAGTAGCGATATATATCACCCAGCACGGGCACCTGCTTTTGTTCGGCTATCAATTGTTCCCTTGACGAAAGTACCAAATCTCTAATTACTGCACAAGTTATATTGCAATCCTCAAAATTTTCCACAGGGTTCCGCGACAACAAATCTGCCACAACAATTTGAATCCCTGGTCTATGCTCCATTCAACATTAAATTCGGCTAGCTTGAGTGACCATCGTATCATACGACTTGATAAATTTTTACCATTAGTCAGTTTCGTTAATACTGCATGGTCTGTAATTACTTTTACATTTAACGATCCAAAGTAGGTGCGAAACTTGTTTAAAGCCCAAATCACACCGCTCAACATTCGCGCTCGGTTACTTTGTAATTGCGCTCCGCCTTATTAAGTGTGCGGGATGCATATGCTATGGATCTCTGACTTTGCGTAAGCACCGCTCCAATCCCAATAGAACTCGCATCAGAAAAAAGCTCAAATTGTACATTAATATCCGGTAATTTTAGCACAGGTGCTTCCGTAATTGCACGTTTGATCGACTCAAAAGCAGCTTGCGCCTCTTCCGACCAATTAAATTTCCTACCCTTCTTTTTTAAGTCATACAGTGACTCGCAGAGATCTGCGTACCCCTTAACAAATTTTTGATACCATTGGGCCATTCCGAGAAATTTTGATACTTCTCTCAAATTTTTTGGTGCTTTCATTTCGAGTATTGCCTTAACTTTAGATTCATCTGTGGCTATCCCATCTTTACTAATCACGATGCCTAAGTATTTTATTTTCTCACATCCAAACTTACACTTATCTTTGTTCAACGTCAACCCCCCGCTTCTTGTAATAACCTAAATACTTCCCTTAAATGTTCTAAGTGATGTGTAAATGATGGAGACGCGATAATAACGTCGTCCATATAGACTAAGACACACTTCCCTAACAGCGGTTTCAAAATAATATCGATGGCCTTCTGAAAATTTGGCGCTGCCCCCTATAGGCCGAATGGCATGCGCTTAAACGCAAAAGTGCAGCTTTTCGTCACAAAAGCCGTTTTGGCTACTTTCCTGGGGTGTACTGCTAATTGAAAATAGCCAGAGCGCAGATCCAAGGTACTCATTATTTTCGTGTGAGGAATATTGGTAATTAAATCCTCTATGAGTGGCAAAGGTTATCTCGGGTACTTAGTTACCGCATTAAGTTTGCGATAATCCACCGCAAATCTGTAATCTTCGGGATTGTCCTGGGGTAATCCGTTCTTTTTACGACACAAAACTATAGGAGATGTGTACGCCGATTGAATTTCTACGATGGTGCCTTCTCGTAACATCTTATGTATATGATAGTCAATGATACCTTGTTTAACTCTGTCATATCTGTATGGTCTAGAGACAACTGCAAGGCTATCCCCCGTATCGATTTCATGATACAATACACGAGTAAGACCAGGTTTGTCTAAGAATAGACTTTTAAAACTATTAAATAAGGATTTTAAATCCATTTGTTGACTTTGATTTAGTTGTGAACTCGAAAGATCAATTTCTACATTCTCCTCAACAACTTTTAATTCTTCGATTGGCGAATCCGGAATCGCTAAAGACTTTTCCTCGAAATTCATAGTAATCTTTGCGTTTCTTATAAAATCGACGCCTAAAATGCATGGATATTCAAGATCTGCCAGTATGTGAAAATCCCATTTTTTTGTGAATTCTCTGATTCGAATTTCTAATTCTATTGGTCCTACATTGTTGCAACAGGCGCACTGAGCCATTATAACTTTTGCATTTGATTTTTTTATTGGCTTATAAGAAAAATATGCCCTATACATTTCTTCAAAGATAAACGACTTCTCGGCTCCAGTATCCCATAATGCCTTAGTGAAGATGTCGTTCACTAAAATTGGCACATACGGGAGTTCTACAGGGGGCCTCCTTAAGGCAGAAACCCTTATAAGAGGTTTCTCATCAACATGCGATCGATCTTGATTTCGAACGCCTAAAAAGTTTAAATTTTTATGACTACCCCTATTCCATCGATTATTCGACCCCCGTTCAAAATTATCACTCGGACCCCTATTTCTATATTATCTCTTCTATCACGACTTTCGAATCCGCGATCATTCCTATCAATACGGTTCTTCTTCTTGAACCCTTGATTACCATAGTTCCCCTGAAATCTCGTCCCATAGGAAGTTCTATAACCCTGCCTCCAATCATTTTGACGTTCGACTACCCCAGTATCTCTCCAATTTCTATTAGTACGACCCTCGTTAAACCTCCTACTCACATCACAAGCTCGTCTTTTACTATTATTATTGCTCGAACCCGGATTGTCTCTCCTCAAATATCTGTCCCCATACTTGTATATCATCCGAAGCAACTGCAATTGAGTAGTTGGATTTCTAATCTCAATATATTCCATTAATTACGGTTCCAAACGGGCAACAATATGCTCGATTAAACTCTCTTCCGACATATTTAATCCCAATTTTTTATGTATTTTGAGAATCTCGTATATAAAGTCCGAAGGAGCCTGACCGTGACCCTGATACGACGAATAGAACTTGACTTGCAATTAAGTCTTATTCCTAACCGCTGGGAAATTTGCCGTCAAAGCCTCTTTCAATTGCGCGAAATCCGTAGCAGTCCTTTTCACTATCGAAGAACCGAATATTTCATACCAGTCCAAGGCTCGACCTCGGAGACGCCCTTTAAGATAATAATATGCCAAATTATTAGGTATCTCGTAAAACTTAACATTACTGTCAATATATTCAAAAAGTTCCTCTATATTTTCCACAACAGAAAAAAAATTTTCAGGCAAAAGCCTAAAATTGGATCCGACTCCCATCTCGGGGTTAAGGGAGAAATGTGCGGAGGACAAACTCGTTGGGTGCCATTGTCGTGCCCCAGTCCTATCTTGGACTGGGTTCACATTGCCCGGCGCGTCTCTAGGTGTGGAAGGAAACATATTATCACCAACGAAAGCCATAATTACAAATATTTATGAACAACACACAAATAACAACTACAAGTAGAAACCCTAGAGTGATTATCTAATCCCTATATTAATCCTGATACTCAAATCTAACATTCAATTCTAAACTTTAAATCTAATATTCCCTACTAAGTAATCTCAACTATCAGAATTGACAAAGGAGACGAACCCTTACTAACATCAGGTCGGTACTGAATTTAATCTCTTTGATTCCTTTAATGATTAATAATATCAAATACTATCTAATACGCGCTAAACTCGCTGAAGAGATTCGTAGACGATACTTACATTCAAATTGGCAATTCCCTCTCCTACTTACTAAATCTAAACTTTATATAGCCGAACTCATTAGCATATCACTATCTCGTGTTTTTCCCGAGGAGGCTGTGAAATAGAATAATTGCTGGACCCAAAGTTACCCAAGAGGATTAATGGAAGATTGACGCGGATAGACCCGTCACAAGTTTAACAGTTATCGAGATCTGATACTTTTAGAAATACTGTTTGCATGAGAACATACAAAACATTAATGAAAACTTTCGAGTAATGCCGTATAATCACATATTTCCAAATACTTACTTTTAAATATTAATATATTTTTCCAAGGCATTCATTACGTTTAATTCTCACTTTTGATGTTTGTAATACATCACAGATAAAACGCGTGCTAAACCCTCTTGAATTCAAATATTCGCTCATACTTCACTATGGCTCAAAATGGCACAAATGTTATGCTAGAGCTGTGAAAACACGATCTCCTCCTCGGAAATTTGCACGGAACTGCGAAAGCAAATATCGATTTCCGTGCGTGGTGTCTATATCTTTTACACCTTACGTAAAAAGATGACACAGCTTTATGTAAACAAAACTTTATTTCTCTTGTGTTTGCCATAGCTGGTCTCTCTCTGCTTAGATCGTTTTCTTTAAGTTGATTATATTTGGGGTGTGCAATGGTGGCTTAATTCTGACTCGATTTTATGGCCTTATTGGTTTAAATTTAACTCAGAGAACGAAATGACAAATGAAATTTTAGTCAGTTTATGAAAAAAAAAGTTATCCAGCGCTAAGAAGAATAAAAACCAATTTTCATACAATTACATTTCAGAAATAACATTTCATATATAACCTAAGAGCGTTTTGTAACTAAAAATTATATATTTCATTACTTGAACTTGCTCAAAAGGAAATTAAATATCTTTATAATTTACATTTTACTCCAAAGGCTGGAAATTTTTGAAACCTTTCTAAGTTCATTCAATGGATTAATAAAATTAGCTTTAATGGATTAGTAGAAATAAAGTTACTCCTTAATTTTCTTAAACCTGTTTTTAATTTATATTTTATTCAAGTATTTGAATTTTTGTAAAAAATAACAACAATAACTTCTCAACAATTTAAATTTTGATATTTGATTCATAAAATAAAAGTTTTGCCATTCTACGCAACACTTTGATGGAACTTATTACCTTTGGATATCATGCCAAGGCACATTCATTTCATTTAATTATTTCCTAATTTTTCCCTTTAACATTATTACTTGAATTTTTTAAAAAAAGCACGTATTTCATGCACAAAAACCTATTTATACCCAGTATCAGAAAATAAGCAACAAACAGAAAAATGGTATTAAAATGAAAATAATTTGTTGAATCCCTTTGAGATAACAGGATAAATGCAATGCCAAAGCAAAGCTTAGCTTACAAAAAAGCAATATAAACAAAATTGTCCCTAACTTGGGCTAAAAAATGCTTAGTTGCAAACACTTAACTGTTGGGTGTATAACCACCTCTACTCTAGAGAAAGGGTCAACAGCGACGATGCATACCTTTGAGCAGGTCGTCAATCCCATTTTGTAGGATCTCTGCCTATTCCGGAAGACACGTTGTCAAAAGTCATTAAGGTTCAGGGAGTGCACAGATATGCTTTATTGGATTCAGTTCAAGCGAGCATGTTCACCATTCCATTCAAAGCAGTGTTTCAAGTTCCTTGTATTGGTTAACTGCGCAAACGCCACCTACTTTTGCGTTATTGTCCAAAAAAGTGGCTCCAGAAGAGATAGCTGTCAAATATGGAGGAACATATGGGCCGAGGATTGTACTTCGTTAAATAACTGTTGTCACTGAACTGGAACAAAAGACGTGACGATCAGTTCGGCCACTGACTGATATCCTAGACCAAACCAGCATGACTGTAGTTGTATCTTTCAATGATATTGTACGCTTGAGACCGAGTTTCATTACTTTCATGCAACCATTTAGGAACAGTTTATCGTATTATTGCTTATCATTGGTAACGTCGCAACACTCGAAGACAGTGGATTGTTTGAACTCGCCCGATACCACAGATAATGGTCCTCATGGGGCGTTGTAACCCTACCCTAAGACGTCCACAAACAGGGCCTCGTGATATTGTGTGAACATTAGTTGAGATTTCATAAATAACTGATGATCGAGCGATTGACACTTAAGGCTCGGGAAATCTCGAAAGGTCATTCCCCAGAATGAATCAGTCCGATTGCACACACACACTAGCTATATTTTCACTCAAATACCATCAACAACTTATTTCAGGAACGTGGAAAAAATGAGCACCAAATAAACGTAAAACCCAACGCAATAAAAAATGCTAAAATGAACGTATTTTATATACGTCGCATTACTCCAGTTTTCTCAAACTATGGTGATAACTCTACGAGGGAGCGCGAGCATATTGAAAAGTCGAAAACAAAAGAATATTTAAGGGGACACAGCATGATTTTATGGACAAAAATCGGCCAAAAAATCAAATCTTATTTTTTTTAGCCTAAATTATTCTTTATATACTTTTCTATAACCCCACAAAACTTGAAAGCTCTTAACTTAAGAAACGCAGAATTATGACAGCTTTTACGTTCGTTTTTATTCACATTCCTATGGCAAATCAAAATTTTGAACTTATCTCAGAAAGATAAAATAACTAGTTTGTCTTCAATTAAAATGTAAGGCTTTTTTCTATTCTGCCTAATGCTCTTATTTTTTACCTATTGCTAATAGTACATGTAACAAAACTTGGTATACATTTTTGAATCAAAGCAATACTTATTTTTTTTTAAATAATTGAACCCAGAGTTTATACATTTTTTAAGGAATTTTCAATAAGAATTCATAAAAAGAAGTATTGTACGAATACCAATCAAGTTATCATAAAACCCATACCAACTTTTGCTGTACATAGTTTGACGTACTTGTAAATCAAAAATCGTGCGTGTACGTAAATTTTTGTAGAAGGAGTAGCATTTTAAAATCACTTCACAAATTTTTTACTTAAAAAATTAAATGGCTAGCTTCTTATGAAATTGTAAGCACAAGATCTATTTTACATAGTATACACACATAGGAAGCAACCAAAAAAATTTGAAAATCCTTAACTTAAAAATTTTTGCTTAAATCATACCATGTCCCCTTAAAAAGTTATTAATTTATTGAAAGTAAACAAAGTACATTCTGACATAATAAAACATAAAATTAGCATTTACACTGATATAATTCACTAATAGTATTGCTGCACAATGTATTTTATAATTAATTTAACAATACTATGTTAAAAAAAAAGAACAAGTTTAATAAATACCAATTTCCCCATAGGGAATGCAAATTTTTTCAAAATTCATATGCAAATGTTTTACAAAAATTAACAATTATCTTGATAATTTGTTAGATTTATAAATAATCCCTTCGCTGCCAATTAAAAGTTGCGTGATTTACTCCCGAATACCTCCGTTTTCAACGTAGGTGCTTATATGTGATATATTAGTGTAAGAAAATGAATAAATACGAAAATCCTCTGATATTAGTAAATCCTTCGCCTACACTGTCAAGGTACTTTTATTGCATTTCAAAGCCTTCGGAATAATTTTAATGACAGAAGTGCATAGATAAGATCGTACTTCTGAGAAACGTATGTATACGTCCGGAGTACGTAACGCATCGTTTGAGCGAGACATATATATATGCCGGTGACACTTAAGAAGTACTAGTCGTATTGTAGCTTCCGTGTCCCAAAGTATAGTAATATTAAATTCAACGCATTGCTATTTGTATGGAAGGGGAGGCGATGAAAATTATGATTGAATATTGAGTCGCAGATATTGAAGGTTCGAGAAGCACTGCATTACACAGGCCTATGTGTGGTTATGCAAATATTTCACAACAGAACTGTTTTCGCATTTCATTGCAAGGTACATACGCAAATGTTTTCTGTAACTTTTGCTCTTCTCGGGAGAGTTAAGCTGATTTTACTGTTGGATACATATTTTTTGAGGCAGAGTGTATAAAAAAAGAATTCACCAAAAAACAAAACATAGCATTTCTAATTGAATTATACATAGTGAAACAACTGTTCTTGTGACACGTTATTTAAAGTCAGTAACAGTACAAAAAATTTGAGATCATTTAACTTGAAAAAATATAAAAAGTTGTATTAATCTTATAGTATACTAATTGCACTGAAGAATTTTGAGGTTACTTCTATAATTTGCATTTCAGAGACCATAATAAATATCTATATTTTAATTTAATTACAGATATCATATCAGATATTTTTCAGAGACATTTTAGCGACACTTACACTGAATCTATATTGAATAAAGTGTTAAATATATATATATATATATATATATATATATTATATTTTCCAAGGATGTGCAGAAATTATTTATTAACCCTAGATTTATAATTCAACTTCTAAAAGAACAGTGTGAGGAAACACTATTAAGTACTTCTTTCTTCTTGACTTTTAACATTTTTTTTAATCAAATACGAATTTTGTAGCAATGTACTGTATTTTATTCTGCAGTGCAGAGAGAGTGAGAGTAAACATTTTATCCACACCAATTAATTTTTATTTAACTCTGATATACTAAGTTAACAATGAAGCCCTTACAAATTTATAAGAACAAGTTTAAACATTAATTCATCGAATCGGGTTTATTGTATTATGATAGCTAATTTATGATCATGACTCATTTATAATCTATTCCGTTGTCTCATTTTGCTTAAGTTAGGTTGCACAAAGTAAATGCTACTAGCATATAGAATATAATATAAATTACAAGAGCCTTTTTTCCCCCTTCAACTTAGATATACATTAAAAAAATGCAAGAGCAAATTAAAAAAATGAAACTAAAGTAGAAAAATTTATGATCAAACATGGTTACTTTTCGACATAATTTTCATGAAGAGAGAGAATCAGGCATTTATAATATTGTGAGAAATGGCAAAAAATTTAAGGAATCTGATTTCCAGGTTGGTGACTTAGTCATGTATAAGGAATTTCAATATGCCAGTACAAGAAAATTAAGTCCCCTCCTTATTTAGGTCCTATACAGTTTTAAGAAAAGGCTCACAGATGTATTGTTTGAAACAGATAGGCCATATGCCCCTAATAAAACTGAGACTGAATTGTGTGGTTCACTCAGTTCACTTAATTCATTTTCATCCATCTGAAAATTTTCAATTGAATTCTATTCAACAGAATAACCAAAATAAAGAGAAAAAGGAACTAAAGGAAAGAAACCCACTACGTAATATAGTTTTACTTAACAAGACTTTTCGATTAAGAGGAATAATGTGATAGGATATTAAACTTCTAAAGTATATTTTGTATTAAGTGATAGCTTATGCTATGAAAGAAAATAAGAGTTATTACAATTTTTGAGAATTTTTAATCTACTTCATTATTGTATGTTAAAATCTTAAGCGAATTTGCAATTTGTTATTTGTGTTTAAGGTTGAAAGATTTAATTCTCTAGTTATTAGATAAAGGACTCTAATGTACTATTACCAATGATATTGGTTTGGATGAGAAACGAAAAGAATGTCAAATTGCTTCTTTTTTCCTCCACTGAATTTTATTATTTTGTTAATATTATTCATTCATCAGTAACTTTATTGCATTTTATTTTATCTTTTTCATTTTGAAATTAAGGGTTTTAATATGATAGCCACATATCAGGATTTGCTGTTTCTCGCAATTTTCCTTGTCTAAATTTAAATTAAGGCGACATGGTACACATAAAATCATCAAACTATCGAAATTTTTATTGGCTTTTTTGATAACTTTAGTCTTTATAAACATACCTGCAAAATTTCAAAGCTTTACCTGCCATTTTTATCAAGTTATGGAACAATATTTGATGCTGGACAGCAGACTAAACAAAACTGCCACGCCCACATTTCAGATCATCTACTAGAAAAGAGCCTGATAAAGAATGAGTTGATTATTTTTCTACCGAGCATAAATGAGACTGAAATATGTAGAATTATAGATGCAGTAACAAATCATTTCAAGAAAGAACTGTGCACAATTCATGCAAAAATTCTAGTGTGTGTATTGTTTATTGGAAAAGCAAATGGATTGGGTTAAGATTTAAAAGTTGTGCGTGCTTTTTATGATATTATTATGAATGAAATTAAAACTTTTTAGCGGATTCTCCCAAATTACAAATGCTAAATCTCATTTTTATAACTCAGATAATTAAAAATCTAATTCGGAAGAATAGCACGACTCTCCCATATTTATATATTTGTTTTCTGTGATATATATATATATATACCATATATGTGAAATTCAACACAATTATTATTCAAATATTTTAAGATCAATGGAACTCAGTAGGAAAGTTTTATCATAAATGATTCAATCTTATAATATTGTTATACACAGTCATAACAAAATCCTTAAGATATGCTAAAATCGAAACTCATGCCCTCATGTTGATTTATAGCGTGGCGTTAACATAACACTCTCTCTCTTTAGAAAATGCTCCATTAAAAGATTCCTTAGAAACCGAAAGAAAAAAATGTCGAAATAAATTTTTTAAAAAAAAACATTTAATCAAATATGAATCTCTGAAATTTTGAAAAATGTACATTAAGAAGAGTTAAAAAAAGATAAATAAGAAATTAAAAAAAATATTTTAAAAATAATCCTTTGAAAGAACTTTTAAACATATCTAAAAAATTTAAATTGTCTAATATTGTAAATACTTTAAAAATGACGTCAGTTTACTTTACTTACTACAGCCTCATAAAAACTCATTTAAAGTTAAACCCCAAATCTGCTTGATATGCTACGGAAGTATCATAATATCTTTTGGCAAAGAAAAAACTTCGTAAATAGCTATAAAAATGGAATTATAAAAAAAAATAAGAGAGATTATAGAAGAGATCTCACAAGTAACTTAATCTTTATAAAAAGGCACCAAGAAAGGAAGCAATCAAATTAAAGTCTGCGTATCGCTTTTTTTTTTCATTTTATATATATCTCCTATTTATTTAATGTATAAAACAAAAATCCTTCTTTTGATAGATATCTAAATCGAAATTCTCGTGCAAAAAAGGTAAGTAATCCCCTAATTGGTTTTTAAAAAGAATTTTTTTTCCTTAATGAATTTTACTTAAAAAAATAATCGTAAAAATTCCTCGTAGAAAATGTTTCTCCAGCTTAAAAATTGTATGAGGGAAAAAAGTTTTCTTTTTTTTCTACCGAATGGTAATCTTAAGCCCTGCTTATACTACAACATCATTAGTTTAATGAAAAAATCCAATCCCAATGAATTATCTTATTCTACAAGTCATTATTTTACTAATGCGCGTATCTACAGAGAAGTAATTAAAAAATAATTAGATACATATTAAAAAAGGGGAGATAAATTCTTAGTAGTCTTACCTATTTCTCATTTTTACATTACAAAATAAAATTTGTATCAGTCATGTATAAGCAAATTACGAGTAAAAATTTTAGTATATACTAACCTTTTATTCTAAAACATACAAAAAATATTACTTTGTCTATTTGTACTCAATAATGAAATTTATTGAATATTATTTAGGTAATATATTTTGCTTTATTTTAGCCAACGAAAATTCATTTTAATATATATTATCTCATAACATTTTAGGGAAATATAAAAAGATGCAAATATTTCAACAATAATTAAATGTTGAATCCTTCCCCCTTCAAATATTTGTAATGTAACTTTTAAAAAGTAAACAAAAGTAAAGTTTCTTACAATATATATATATAAAACCCTTTGTAACAAATGCTTTTTTCATTTTTTTTTAAAACACTACTAAAGAATTTTGATTGATTGATTCCTTGTTAACGTAATACTCAGAAACTAAACGAGGTTTATTGCCGACAGATCTTGTAATTCTAAACCACTTTCGGTAACAAGGAAAACATCTGAGCCGGGCCTCATTTTCCAAGCTTGCACATCACACCAATGTAAAAATTTCAAATTAAATTTAAATCAACTAATTTAATGCATATGAGGCTTTAAAAACAGCACCGGCTTTAAATTCGGGACCATAACAACAGCTCGTTTGGGGATAGCTAGTAAAATAAACAAAAGCACCATTTTCTCGGAGACCTCAATGCTAAACACCTGTCATGAAGTTTCTCCTCAAACAACCAAAAGGGTAGAGATCTGCTTGAAGTAGCCGATGACAAAGCCTTAATTTTTTTCTTAATGATGGATCGTCTACGCAGACCTCTTTCAGTTATTGAACCTCTGAGCATTAACAGCATTATATTACACAAAAAAGAGAATCTTGGAAAACTATACATAACAGCACTGATGCAAGAGCTTCTAAGTCAATACAAAGGCGTCTCGCCAAATCCTTTAACAATGACCAAGCTCAAATGAAAGACAGTAATATGTTGTCCAAAACCCTGTAGGTCACCCTGTAAAACAGCTGCTAGCATCTTGGGCAAATTTTATAAAAGCATTAGCATTTTAACATTTGAAGAGAATGACAAAAAGGTTAAAAAAAATTGCCAAAAAAATGGTGAATAATTATCGCACCTCTTCTTTGGGAGAGATCCCATTTTTTTTTATAAATTCACTATGCAAGATATTAATGTTTCTATAAAAGCTATGAACTGTAGAAAATTTCCTTGCCCATATAATTTTAATGGCCACTTGGTTAAGCATTTCGGTGATAAGGGAAAACAAAGATTACTAGAGCTATTTAACATTTCATGGAAATTGGGATGGCTACCCTATGAGTGGTAGAGAGCTATTATCATCTATGCCGAAACCCCTGGTAAGAATAGTATCTCCGTAGAGAGTTACAGGCCTATCTTTTTGACATCATTCCTTTTCAAGCTCATAGAGAGATATATTCTGACCAGATTGAACTCTTATTTGTTCACAAATGACTTGCTCCCTAAGAAGCAATACGGATTTAGACGGAGCAATAGCACCATTGACCAGATTTTATTTTTCTACCAGAATGTCAGGGATTCTCGAAATTTCAGCCAATTAATCAATTAATTGTCAACAGTACTTTTGAACATGTCCAGGGCTTTCGACAGAGTTTGGAGGAAAAAAGTGATTACTAAACTTTATGACACTTTTGGAATTAGAGGTAAAATTCTGCCCTGGATCTTACATTTCTTACGGAATAGATAAAGGTGAAATACATAAATATTTTGTCTGATCCTATTGGTTTGAATCACGGCCTTACACAGGGTTCAGTTCTAAGCCCGATACTGTTCTCATTGCATGTTTCTGGACTTAGAGGAAGTAATCAATAAGAACAGTATATACACGGTAATTATAATTAAGTTATACGGTGATTATTAATAAGTTTCAAAATGCTATAAAAAGAACCACTGATCATAATGACATAAAATTTGAACGGAATTTTATTGAAGAAAGGGAAAAGCGTATTTCATAAGAAAAAGGTAATTATAAATTATAGCAACCGATGGCGCTGTTAGCATCATAATTTAATTTTTGTATTTCATGATAAGTATCATTTCTTAATAAATTAAATAAGAAATGATGGTGGATCATAAAACAACAGCTAAATTAAGTGTGTTGTTCAGTGTGCATGACTGTTCAGGTGTGATACTGTTAGTTACGTAAGCCCACCCCCTCCGGAAAGGTCATATCACATCAGATGGGGAAAATTAGTTTTTAACTATCCCGAAACCAAAACCCGCATAAAAGGCGTTTATCGAATCGGTTTTTTTAACTGTCCAAAAACCGCATAAAAAGCATCCAACTAATCGTTTTTTAACTGTCCCGAGGCCAAAACCTGGCATAGAAAGTGCGCATCAAATCGAATTTTAACTGTTCAAAGGTAAACCGCATAAAAAGCGGTCATTAAATCGGTTTTTAAATTTCGTGAGACTCGCGCAAAACATGTTCAATATGCTGTGCACCGTTGTTGCAACATGTTTGAATCGAGAAACAGCATGTTCCACATCTGAGCGAAGTGTCGCCGGGGTCACGTAGTGAATGTGTTGCGCAATACGTGACTTCAATTCAGCTAAGTGTAAAATTGGAGCAGTGAACACAATATCTTTCAGATAGCCCCACAGCCAGAAGTCAGAAGGAATAAGTTCAGGTAATAGGGGCGTCCAGGCAGTAGGGAAATGTCAGCTGATAACTCTAGCATTTCAAAAATGCCTTTTTGCAGCTCATTCACTGGATTTGCAATGTGCTTCAATAAAAATGATCGCATCCCCTCAACCAAGCTGTTGAATATCTGGAATGACGTGCTTGCACAAAAGACACCCATAGGGCTGACTAGTTACAGAAATAGTAACAGGACTAAAAGCACCCACCCGTCTTCTGGAAAAGCCCTGGCCCTATGATAAATGATGCCTAAACCCGCACCACACAGTGAAATTTTCAGGATTAAGTGGTACTGGTTGAGTTGCGAGAGTAGTCTCTGTTGCCCATATTCGGAAATTCTGTGTATTAACATATCCTGTCATATGGAAATGTACTTCGTCTGACCACAGAATTTTCCATGGCCATTTATTATCCACTTACAGGACAGCAAGAAATTCTAAACCTAAAGTCTCTCTTGCTGGTAGGCCAGAAGGAAGCAACTGCTGCACATGGCTAATTTTGTATAGATAGCAATGCAGGATGCTTCGTAGAATTTTATGCACCGTGCTCACAAGCCTTTCCAGTGTTCGGACAATTCCCCGAGCACTGCACGGTTGCAAACCACCACTCGACACTTCCTGCACTGCTGTAGCCAGATCTTCAACAGCCGTCGAATTAACTATTTTCCTTCATTTACTAGATTGCACATGAAAAGAACCTGTCACTTCGAATTTTTGAATCATTTTCTCCAGATCCCGGACAGTCATCGGACCTCCTCCTTTTTTCATACCCTTGAGTGCCCGGAACTTTAGTAGAGCTATTGGTGCAAAATAATTATTATTGTAAAAAAGCTAAACAAGCAGAGTGCGGTCCTTCAATGACACAGTCAAGGCGAAATTCTCAGACGTGAAATAAGAAAAAGTTGTGTTTCTGGCGTTTTCATAACAATTGAAATGAGTCGGGCGCATATCAGGTATTTTAATTTATGTACCCTATACTTACAGTACCATTTGTTGATAAAACTTGGGACTATTTTTTCTCTTATGCCATACGCCCCCATCTTCAATAATATTCCGTTCAAATTTGACGATATTCTATAATGAGTGGTTCTTTTATTTATAGTGTTTTGAAATTTTAACTTTAATTACACCTGGTATATAAAGTGTGGATCTCTTTGCCGATGATATCATCCTTTGGTATTCTGATTCTGACATAAGAAAATAGACCAAACTCATTATGTACTTTCTTAGGTTTGTACCTTTTCTGAGCACAAAAGATTATTTTAATACCTTAAAGTCAAAGGCTACCTTTTTCACCACAAATAGACATCTTTTTAACTAACAACCAACTGTTTGTATGAATAGCAGTCAATTAAATTATACAAAAAAGGCCAAATACCTGGTTTACAATCTGGACCATGAGATATTGAGTAACAAACAAGAGGCTCAAGTAGCTAAGTAGAGAAAAAAATACTTAACATTCTAAAATATATTTCCAAACGTAACTGGGAACTACATTGGATAGATTAGGAACATGCATTTCCTTTTACCTTATGAATGGGATTTTTATATTTTATTTGTGATTTTACCTGGTAGTACTGAAACAGTGTTCTTGACGGCATTTTTAGATATTTATAAAGTTTTTGTTATTTTAATGAATGTTTGGTGCAGTATAGCTGAACCCGCCAATAAACCCTACAATCACTCACTCTTAACTGATTGGTTATTAACGTCACCCTGACAGGCAACTAGAAGACTATTGGCAATGAGCTACATAATTTCGAACCACACTAAAGTTTACTATTTTGATGCTAAAAAGTTGAAATGTTTTCAAAAGGGTAATTGCCCCTTTACATCAGCCTGCGGGTTTTACGTAGGAAGCGCATGTTGGAAACAAACCTTCAACCTGCTTTTACATCAGTTTTTTCGTCTCCCCTGGAATTTCCGCTTAGCGAAGTATAGACATATCGTGAAGCTATTTAATCATAAGTTCTTTAATTTTCTTTCCGCTTATAATCTTATGTTCTTTGACCCTATGGCATCATTTCTCTTATATATAAATATCTTATATATGACTATTTCTTGAGATGATGGCATGACTGAATGTTTGATTATGCTTAGGTGTGGGAATTTAACTGTTTGTTTTAATGTTAATAAATTTAATGTTTAAAGTTTTTCAGACTTTGATTTAGCGGTTCTAGAGTCTCATTGCGTAAATGATCGCGTATCAAAAAAAGTCAGTAGGCTACACATCTTCAGATTATCGATTTTGAGATTTTGATATTTCTAAAATCTCCAATATATGACCTTTCCAGTAATATAACATATTAGCTATTTTGTGAATTAAAAGCATTTCAAAATGGCTTTTAAAAATAATCAGAAAACACGTGTCACGCCCACTTTGACAGATTAAGTGTAAATATCGGCTTTTTCAATCTGAGAAAATGCAGAACCTCCATATTTTTTCATTTAATCATACACAATTAGCTGTAAATTAATTGTATAATAACTACAAGTTTATCTATAAGTTTACTTAGGTACTTTGTGTGGGAGCGAAGTGTGTAAATTTGATGAAAACATTTCCTTTTAATAACTTGAAATTTAGAACCTCGGTGAAAATTTTTTGTGCTATGTTGAAAAAGAAATTTCTCCTTTGAAATTTTTATGCTTTTAAATACTTAATTTTTATTTAAGGATTTGAAATATCCTTTGTGTATATTATAAACAGTTACTATTAAACAAAGAAATTTTACCATGAAAATAAAGCTAAATTTAATAAAAATTTTAAAAATTGAAATTTTTTTAAAATGTTAATGATTTTCAAATTTTTTTCTTCTTTTACAATTATCATTGTTTTCACACCAAAATTTTTTTTATTCTTATAAGACTAAGAACTTTAGGAATCGATTTTGCAATAAACAGATTAGTTTTGGGGGAAAAAATTTAAATGTTTACAACAATGGAAAAAAAGCTTAAAAAAAAAATGATTTCTGCTACATTCTCTTTTGTAAAATTTTTTCTAATCAAAATATTGAAAAATGGATCCCTAATTTTATTAAGCACATTTTAATAAACATACAGACTAAAATTCAAATTGTTTCATAAATACTATCTGTAGAAGTTTTGTACTTTTAAAGATCGTGTTTTCATGAAAAAACTCAAACTGAGAAAACGCAATTTGAAGAATACAAATCAGTAAATAAATATCAAAACAATATCTAAATTTTGTAATAATTTGTAAATATATTGTACAAATAAATACCTTTAAAATAAAACATAATAAAATTCAATTTCAAAACATTAAACAAAAATATAAATTTTTTTATAAAAAGCCTATCTGGACCCCAAAATTACAAAAAATAGGAAATATCATTATCTAACTTATTTTTGCGAGAAACATATATTAAATATATTCAAAAATAAATGAAATACATAAAATAAATAAAATGAAAGTATATGAAAGTATATGAAATGTACAATAGAAAATTTAAAAACTTTTTTAAAATTAATTTGCTATTTAATTCAATATCTAATATAAAATAAAGTAAAACATGTTAAATCTAAAATTCACTATGTTTCCAAAACAGTTTTGTTTTAAAATTGGCCTGTGCCATGAGTCATCCCTTCTCTTCTCTTGGCTAATAATTATTTTATATATATATAGCTTTTTAGTAACCTTAAGAGCCAGCTTATTACTGGCATTTTGACGACGTTTTCTCAATTGTCGTTTTCGACAATCTAAGATAGTAGCAAGTTGTTTGGAAGAACCTCCAGTAGCTACATCTAATGCTTTCTGTGTTTCTACTATGGTACGTACCATATTCTTATTGAATTCGCAGACAGCTTCTGTTACTGACCGGTTAACACGTCTTTTATTCACAAAACTTTCTTTTGGACACTTTGCCCAAATCATGTTATGCAAACTTTCGTTTGCATTTTGTGTTCCGCATCGAATACACCTTTCTAACAATTCATTAGATGCAAGTCTTTGGTAAATTGGAAGAATTTTTGGCAGAAACTTTTCATTTATTGGTGTTCCTATATTTAATTTATGATCACTTGGTTTTTCACCGTTAGCAATCGCAGATTGGTAGAAACACCAAGAGCTTACTCCTGCAGAACACTTTCAATGCTGAGGTTTAGCATCTGTAGAAATGCTATGCAACAAGGTAGCATATATTTCTGTTTTCATAGCTTTCACATCCCCTTTGTTTCTCAATATAGCCTTTTGGTAGTAAGTGGTTAATTTCTTAATTGTGGCTTCTTTCAAACTACCATGAGCTTTATCACCTAAAGAAATACCTTGAGCACGACAATCTTTAACAGTAGATCTCAAAGCTGTTCCTAGCCACTTACTGACATGATTTATGCATTCTTCCTTTTTTATCACAACATCCGTTTCGTATACTTTTTCTCAACAAAGTAATGAAACGTTTTACAGTTATCATCGGATATATAAAACTGTGATATAACTAAATCCGAGTGATGTGGATCTTTTCCATAAAGTTAATGCAGCTTCCATTTCCATCGATTTAGATGAACCCAAGTGGTTTATATCACATTCGCTTTTATGTCCTTCATACCATATGCTGAATTCAGCACTTGACTTGCCTAACTTATTTTTTGCCACAGAGCAATGACGACACACCTTACTCATCACTTCAAAGTCAACGACGTATCTGGTGAGCATATCTATAACACACCCTACACCGATGAGTGAGGAGTGACCACGAGTTAGCCACGTACCATCAAAACTAACACTTAGGTCTGTGATTTCAGCAGAACTAGAAGCTTCATTCTTGTACGCATCTTTAAGCTCTCTGTGGGTTTCCGCAAATATGTTTTCAGATACCAGAGTGTATGCGTTATCCAGCCGTCTTGCACACCTCCCATATGTAGTTGATGAAAAAGGAACCATATTCATCACCATATAAAATTTTTCTAAGGCTGAATAACCTTTCCCAATGTCCGAAAAGGCTTGAGTTATTCTCAAATTCCCATCATGGCTGGTAGGACCAGACTTTTTAGACGTATTTACAACAGTTCTGTTTTCATCACAGTTGCTACACAATAGTTTTAAATTGTATGAAAATCCCAACTTGGCTCCAAGCTCCAGTTTCAAAGGTTGTTTTTCACAATATTGGTACTTTGCACTTAGAAGTAGATTATTAACTTGGTTGAAGTCCTCCAATATATAATGTCCAACAGCAGAAGTATCCTTTTTACCTCAGTATTTAATTTTTCCAGGCGTACATTTGACACTACTGAATGTTCAATCACTTCACAATCAACATTCTCTTTACGCCATCGCTTTTCATTCCTTTGCAAAGCACGTAATGAACGTTTCCTAAGAGGCATATTAGCGATAATAATAACTAATGAAACTAAAAAAATGAATGAATTATGATTGAAATAGCATTAAAAAATGCTGTTTTACGTTTCTATGAAATAAAAAAGTAATCAAGCTAAAAAGCACACAGCGAGCAAAAATGGCAAAGCTAATGTAAACAAATAACTTGGCTGATAGTTACAGTTACAGCTTAAGGGGTTCTTCTTCTGTGTAGTATTTTATGTAAAATATTGGATTTATTTTCAAGTAAAAAAGTGTAAACATTGAGGTGGGAGTAGCATTTAAACAGCGGTCAGAGCTGTCAAAATATTTAAAAAATACAATTTACTAAACATTTTACACAAATACATTTAAAATATTCAGATCGTTTCAAAACTTCGCACAGTTCTGCCAGAGGTATCAAACTACATTTCCAAGTAAAAATCGACAAATTGATATTTTTATCGATTTTCGGCTTTTGAAAGGTGCCAAGTCCGCTTAATAACTTGTTTCTGAGGATTCTATTAAAAACGTGATTTTTGCAAAAATGATAACACAATTATTTTAATAGCTTAAAAGGAGATATGAAAGAAGAGGTTACACATGATTTAATGGCTCACTTATTGAAACCAATATAGATATTAGACTGGTAATACACTGCTGGCCACCGTAAATGCAACACCCTGAAGGAAGCACGCATAAAACATGAAATTTACAACATGTATTAGCGGAGGTGAGATATGAAAATGATTAGAATTTCGGCGCAGACACGCATCACGCACGCCTGTGACGCCAACTCAAAGCACTATTTAAGGCTTGGAGATTTCGACGATTTCAAGTTCGGCAATTGTGTTTTTATTGAGGTTTTTTTCAAAAAAACGATCAGTTATGTGTCGTAGAAAACAGTGATCAGCTTTTGATCAAGCATCTGAGTTCGACAGAGGAAGGATAGTGGCCTACCGAGATTGTGGATTACCTTTCAGGGAAATCTGTAGTCGTGTTGGACGAAGCCAAACAACTGTAATGCTGATATGGGATTGTTGGATGCAGGAGGGTACGACGGACCGACGTCGTCGATCGTATCCATCTCAGTGCACCACTTCAAATGAGGACAGGCAAATTGTGCTCATGGCAGTGACGGATCGCTCAGTCACATCACGAACCATAGCACAGCACATTGAGTCTGTAACGCATCATTCAGTGTCTGCGCGTATCATTCGACGCCGTCTACAGCAGAGTGGTCTGTCCGCAAAACATCCATTGCTTGGCTTACCCTTGATGTAGAACCACAGATGTCTCCGCTGTCAATGGTGCGATGAAAGAAGGATGTCGGCGGCAGAATGGAATGAAGTTGTCTTTACTGACGAGTCACGTATCTGTCTGCAACACCACGATGGTCAGATTCGAGTCTGGAGACACCGTGGAGAGAGAGGATGCTGAACAACTGCGTTATGCACCGCCACACTGGTCCTGCACCGGGTATTATGGTATGGGGCGGTATTGGGTATCACTCTCGCACTCCTTTAGTATGTATTGCCGGTACTTTAACATACATCTCTGAGGTGTTGGAGCCAGTTGTCCTTCCTTACCTTCAGGGCTTGGCCACAGCCATATTTCAACAAGATAATGCGCGACCACACGGGGCACGCATTGTCCAAAGGTTCTTCGTCAATCACCAAATTGAATTACTTCTCTGGCCGGCTCTCTTTCCGGATCTTTCACCAATAGAAAACTTGTGGTCTAAGGTTGCTCAACGATTGACCCAGATTACACCCCAGCTGCCACACCAGATCAACTTTGGCAACGTGTGGAAGCTGCTTGGTCTGCTGTACCCCAAGAACACATTCAAAGTCTCTTTGAATCAATGCCGAGGTGTGTGGCAGTGGTGATCACCAACAATGGCGGCTACTCTGGCTACTGATTCTGGCAGGAACCACACTTCACAGAAGTCTATAAATTTAATCATTTGTCACTTGGTCAACATGTTATCTACAAAATAAATTTTGTTGTGCTCTCTCTTGTCTTTCTTCTTGGTGTTGCATCTACGGTGGCCAGCAGTGTAGTTGCTAAAATATTGAAAATGTAAAAACCTGCTTTTTCATCAAAACAACAGTAAAAAAAATCTTATCAACCAGTAATTCAAAGGAAATTTATGGGGAATCAAGAATATTTCAACTTTGATTACACTTTGGATAATAACTGGCCCCTTTTTTTTTCAAGGTAGAATTTTGCCCAAAATTACTTTTTTCTAAAATTTATATTTTTAAAATTGTTTAAATTTACTGTATGCTTGTATTCTATGTTCTTTCTATATAATTTTGTATACTGAAGATACATTTTCAAAATACTCTTAAAACATTAAACTAGAAAGCAGATATAACAAAAAAATGACAAGTTTCAAAAAATTCATAGTGATTTTACGTAAACGTATGTTTTGAAATAATTAAACAATATATTTTAAAAATCTCACTTTAATAGAAATATAAATGTTTATTTATTTTACAGACAAGTTTTTAATCTTTAGTATTTAAGAGATTTTCAATAAAAGGCACCTAATTATAACTAAGATTTTTAATGCTTTTTGACGTTGCGAGAAGCTTGTTACATACATAAATATCATATTTAAAAACATAAAAACACTTTTATTTTGGCTGTTTCAGAAATCATTTGTCCAGTTTAGAGAAATTTTTGAATTTTAAAAGTTTTAGAAACTATGTTTGCATGTGAACACACAAAACACTGATGAAAATTTTCGAAATTTCGTATAATTATCTATTCCCAAATGCACAATCACTGATTCGTACCAAAATCATATTGATACATTTTCACATTATATTTATGATGTATTATGATCAACTTTGAAGTTTGTAAGGCAAAAAGCTAAAATTCTTCAAAAATTGATACAGAATTTGAAAAAAAATGATGTAAATGTTACAAAATATCTCGTTAGCCCAAAATCTAAAAATGCTATGTATGTATTTTCTGGGCATTTTAAGACTTTTTTGTTTCTTATTTTACTTAAAATAAATTGAGAAGATGCTAATGTTTACTAAAGTGGAACAAATACATGTTGTAATTCATATTTTTGTGATGAAGTTGTGACGAATCTATACGGTCTTACACTAACCTTCTCAATATTCTTTAAAGTATGTTATTTATTTAAACCAATCTCCACCGGGAGCAAAGCGTGAGTTATGCAAATGAGATATATTATATAATTTCGGGTTTCGCGAGTTAGTGAGTTAAGTAAAGTGAAGAGATAGAAGTGTGAAGTTAAATGAATTGAAGTTCGGTAGATCAACACGCAGTTGTTGACATTACTGGATAGCAGTTACGTGTGGAGATACGCCGGGAGAAGTAGATTAAAGCTGGTAAAAATTCCGTGTTACAGAGTGTGGATCCTTCTCCATTCTCCTATCCAGTCAACAAGGAAGATATCATCACGACGGAACAGCCGATGATAAAAGATAAGGTCAGTGATTTAAAATATTGTGAATACTCATACGTGGCTTAGCTGTAATTGTGCGTGTTTAAGTTTTCTTGGATTGAGTTGCGATTCTGTTGTTCCGCTAGTTGTAATTCCCCTTTTCGTACTCTACTGTGTTTTGTTTCTCTTAAATTTGAATTGTGTGTTTATATATCCTTCTGTGATTAATAAGAATCAATAAATACAATGATTTGCAATTATGTCTCATGATCTTTAAGTCCACCTACACGTCCAGAAATATTTAATGATATACGGGGAGATGGAAGTCTGAGGGGTGGATTTGATCCACGACAAAGTTAACACAATTATTTCAAAATAATGTATTAAAAAATACATGTACCTTTTTCTCAGAATCTACTACAGGAATGAACCTGCAATTTTTACTGCATACTACTGTTATGTAACTATATATACTGAAATAAGCGATTTTAGATATTTTCAAAATATTTTACTGAAAAGCAGTTATCGTAACAAAAAATGGCAAACACACACAAAAAAATAATAGTGATTCTTTTACGTTGCATGCTTTTGAAACAACTAAACAATATTTTTGAAAAATATCACTTCAGTATATATATAAAAGTCTAATATACAGACAAAATTTGAAGACTTTATATTTAGCAGTTTCTGAGAAAAATGTACATAGATATAGCTGATATGCTATGATTTTGTCTTTCATACAAAGCTTGTTTTATACATAAAAATACATAAATTTATTGTTTAAAAACATAAAAACAGTTTTATGTTGGATATTTTAGAAATCATTTGACAAGTTTAGAGAAACTTTTGAGATCTAATACTCTTAGAAATATTATTTGCGTGTGTATATACAAAACACTAATGAAAACTTTCCAGATGTCGTATAATCATGTATTCTGAAATGCACACCAAAACCATATTGATAGATTTTCACATTATACTTATGATGATTTACGGTAAACTTTAATACTTGTGATGCATCAAAGCTAAAAATTCTTCAAAAATTGACGAAGAATTTCAGAAAATAGATGTAAATACTACATAATATCTCGTTAGACAAAAATTGAAATATGCTATGTATATATTTTCTAGGCAATTTGAGTAAAATGGGAAACAAAAAAGTCTTATAATAACTATAGTAGAAGCTAATGTTTAATAAAATTGGACAAATACACATGTTGTAATTCATAATTTTTGTGATAAAGCGACATATTATATTAAAAATCTCAATGGATGCATTGCATTGTTTTTCAGACTGCGTGTACCTTTTCCTCAGAATCTACTAAATTAATGCTCATGCAATTTTTACTGCAGAATACTGATATGTAACTATATATAATGAAGTGAGCCTTTTTAGATATTCCAAAAATATATTATAGCTAAAAAGCAGTTATTGTAACAAAAATAACAATTTTCAAAAGCTTCATAGTGATACTTTTACGTTGCATGCTTTTGAAAAAACCAAACAATAATTTTGAAAAAACTCTCTTCGGTATAAATATAAAAGTCTAATTAATATACAGACAAAATTTGAAGTCTTTATATTTAACAGTTTCTGAGAAAAAGGTATATAAAAAAGCTAAATTCAACATTTGCGGTATTGGGGGTACCGACTAGTCTTAATATCATTATAATTCGCACCAGCACTAGGTCTTGAGCTCATGACACGCAACCCATGAGCTCTTGACCATGTCTACTTGACTATCGTGGCCTCATGAAATCGAAAAAGATATTCGCAATCAATAGGTATGTTAAAATCACATTTTAAATGCATTTTTCGCTTTTTTTAATTTCTACTTTTTTTAATTTCTACTTCTTTATACTTCTACCAATTTATTTTAAATTTGTTGTTTACTCCCGTTATTTCACTTATTTACTCATAAAATTTCTACTAATTTCAACAGAAAATTAAATCTAATAATAAGTTATTAGAGTTAGTTCTCGTACGTCCTAAGAATGTGTAGAATTTTGTGGAAGTGAAAAAAAATTTGCAGAATACTGATTTTTTAAATCTGTCCATACGAAAGTAAATAGAATAAATTAACTTAGCAAAAGTGCCCCCCCCCTCCTTTTGTGCAATATACTTGTACTAAGAGAAGTTTCTGAGCTAAAAAAAAATATTATTAAACAATCCGATTCCCTCCAAAATTATAAAACTCTCAGACCAGATTCAAGATACCTATAATTTATACTTTAAAAAAGTTAATATAGTTATGGAATTTACTTATATTTGAATTGAAAGTGTCTTTAATGCTTAAGGATATAAATTATAAAAACTTTAGAATCAACTTTCAAATAAGAGCTAACGTGGAGTCATCAGATAATAATCATGGTTAATCTTAGTTCAGGGCTACTCCATTATCTCTCTATATATAAAAAAAATTCGAGATGCCGTAATAAATATATTTATACATTTATACATAGTTAATAAGCACAACTACATCTTTACAATAGAATGGACGAAAGCCACGATCTGGACAAATTTACATTTATGATGATTGTGAGACTTTGCATGAATGGGCAAAAATTGTTAAACTTGACGATATATTCTAATTTTGCTCGCAGTTATGAAAAAAATTTTTCTACTTACACAATTTATTGAAAAAATAGAACTACATAATACAGGTAAATGACACTTTTACAATTTGAGAAATGAGTATGAACAGTTGTATGATTTGTAGAATACGGATTGTTCCCCCTCACACACACAGACAAATGTTTATTAATTCTTATATTTGTTAATAGTCTATGCCAGCTACACTTTATAAGATTTTCAAATAAAAATCTTTTAAGCTTTGCAACTCCAATTTTTTTTTCATTTCCAAGCAGATTTTTTTCTTCTACTTTATAAAAATATTTTTCTACACGAAGGCTTATAATTTAAACTTCAAGATTTATATATAACGTCCTGCGCCTTTTTGGTGACTTCAAAACTAGTAAAATTTCAAAACAAGTTATAAATCAATCCTTAAAAATTTGCCTTTTTGGTAAGAACTTGCAAACACTTCTTAGTACGGTGTTATTCTGCAAGTTGACACCTACTGAGTGGAAGCCTTTCCGGGAAGCCGAATTCATAGCATCGAATACTTGTTGGGCGAGCTCTGTCTTTGCGTCAGAAAATGGAAAAAAAATATTAGTGAATATTTTTAGTGCTTCCCAAAATTCTGTTGGAAAAATGGAAAGAAGAACGGGAATTCAAAGACTTATGTATTTGCGTAACTATGAGAAAAGCATCCGAAAGTGATACATTTCCCTACGAGAACAACCAATACGCGCGCGAGGAATGGAAGAAACTTGTCTTTCACATACACTTGTTTGTTTGTTATGATTTTTAAGATCTTATGCATAACACATCTGTTTCTTCTCACGAAAATTCAGGTGGAAAAAATGGTGTAGCAACCGAATGTCTGAGATAAAATTCTAAGAACATTTTATGAAAAACATACGTACTTTTAATTATAAAATCAGAAAAGAGTACAGACGATTTTAACTTTGTACTTAGATAATGTTTTCCTAATTACTTAAGAAATTTGTGGCAACATAGCAATAGAATTTCGAGCGGAAAATATCCATTAAATTTAACAATCAGATAAAATTTGTCGTTAAAATCATTGTCCTTGAATATGCAAAGACTGTGTGGGTAAGATGTTATGTACTGCTTCTTGCCTGTCTTCTTTTTACCCTGAGCCTTCTTGAAATGACATGAACCACTTCTTATACTTCTATTTATATTATTTTTTATCCTCTTTTGTCTCCGTTACCTGGTCTTTTTTATTTATTCGCCATTTTTAATTATCAATTATGAATCATCCTACGTGTAATTATATAAAATGTTTAGCAAATCTCTCTCTATGCATGCTGGCTCATCAAATAGTAGCGTTGGCGAATTTGATGCAAAAAAGATACATTTCAAATAATTTTGCAATATTTGAATAGCATTCGTAAGAAAATTCAATAAAATTTTAACTGAAATACATGTACACAAAGTAAATTAATTACCTAAGTATCCTCTTATATTTGAATTCAGTAATTTTTTCATGTATTGATTCATCAATTAAAAGCTTATTTTATTACATCAACACCAACAATTCTTTATTTTTTTCCTTTTAATTTTAAAATTATGCAGCATTTTCAAAGAAACGGTATTCAATAATATGGAATTCAACTAAAATCAACGAAATATTTTCAAGAATAGAAATCGTAAGCCTTATTAAAAAGTAGCCATTTTAAACAATTGAAATCCGGAAGAAAAAGAGGAATATCTAAAAGATCGTTCTAAGTTCGGGAAATGCATGTTTGAAGAAACATGTGATATATATATATATATATATATATATATAGCAAAATTTTTGTAATTGAGGTTATCACTTCTACTGAGGAAATTGAGTATAATGCAAACGTATATTATATGTCAAAGTACAATAAGAGCACTGCACGGGAGGTCAATCAAACAACGGTAAACAAGAAACGTTTTCGCCATGCTTAGTGTAAGAATTTTTAGCTGCAGTATTTAAGTTAATATAACTCCGAATCCATATTGGGATAACTGGGAATCGACATCCAGGGAATTCTGAATTGCAATTAAATAATGAAAACGAATTTACACTTACTGTAACCATGGTAACCAAGTAATTATGATTGCAAACTTGTGGGCGGCGTTATTTCTGTTGTAACGAGGGTTCGAGTTCTGAACTTCGAGTCTGAGGATTCCGCTAAAGACCTGGAATGAAAAATTCCTGCATGTTATACCTATCAATGCTTAAAGTTCTCTCGTTGATGTGTGGGAAATTTGGTGAATGGTCCATTCTCAGGTATCATTCTTGTCCTTTTACGAGTCCCAACGTCAATAACCCTCGTGTTCCTTCGAAATATGGCGTAAAACACAATGAATTCAAACCATGGCCATAAATACTCTGAAGTATTAAAAGCTCAGCTCCTATCATTCACAGATTTACTGTCTCCCTAAATTTATAAAATATAATTCAGATACAACTGCAATATATATAACATTTCTTTTAAGAAATCAACTATATGAAACTAAATATTCTAAATTATAAAGAAGAGAAATAAGACCAATTATTCCAAAACGGAAAAATAAATGAAATATATTCAACTGACATTTCAATTATTTTACCACGAGATAACGACCACTTCTCTTTCTTTCACAATAAGGCATGGTTTCCTCTCTTTCTTACCCTCCTCTTCGGTGAGGACACTTTCCACCTTTTCCCCCGAAAGAAGAATAGGTCAACTTTTTATTGACTTGTTGAAAGCTTTTCTGTGTCTGCCTGATGAGGCTCTTTGCGACTGTTGAGGACTCAGGACTATGTTCGAGGAAGCTATTCTTTTTGGACATGATTCAAAATTCTAATGGGTCATCATTTACTGAATGATTAGTTTCAATAAGTGTTTATTATATTAGAGAGCAGAATTTTTTCACTGATTAGATATGGTAAAAAGATAAAGGATTAATAATTCTAATAGGAAGTCGCATGATTTATTACTTAGTAGGACTAAGGGGCAAGAATCTGGATAAATAAATTATAATTTTAAAAAAACTAAAAAACACACTTTTATACTGAATCGAACTAAAAAGTAAAAAAATAATTCTTAATATAAGAATAAAATGATGAACGAGAAAATTTAATGTCAGTGTGGTAAAAGCGTGGGGTGCTCTATAAATATATCAATTGTTATAGTTTCTAACTTCTTTTAATTCCGAAATTGCACCCCACGCTTTCACCACACTGACATTAATTTTCTCGTTCATCATTTTATTCTTATATTAAGAATTATTTTTTTACTTTTTAGTTCGATTCAGTATAAAAGCGTGTTTTTTAGTTTTTTAAAATTATAATTTATTTTTCATTTTTTAGTTCGATCTACAATAAAAGCGTGTTTTTTTAGTTTTTTAAACTATCATTTATTCATTGTTGAAATTATCCTTTAGTTTGATATTTGAAACTGGAATTGCGTGGCTGCTGGAATTAGTCTTGCTCTTCAATGGATATTGATTGACGGGTCTGAAGGGTATTTATTCTCTCCGTTTACAGGTCCTCGGATGAGTCCCGTATCGTTATATGTATTATATTCTGTCTCTATAGAACAGGTCAAACAAATAAAATGTGTGGTAAGAAGAAAAAGTTCGAATTAAAAAAATTTAATGTACCATGTTTTTATAAAGGACTAAAAAGTATAAAATTCCTCCTTTTCGTTTTTTTTTCCCTTCTTTTTTCACATTTTCATGCATTGTCATCCACTTCTGAGATATGGTCCAAATTTCAAATCTCTAGCTCATCGGAAAATCACACAGCTTAAAATCAATTACAAAATTCCACCCAGACAGACATTCAAGAAAGCGAGTTAAAAACATAAAATGCCAATCGTATTATCACCTTTTAAACGTATTGCTGTAATGTTAATTCGTATCATCACTTCCAAAAGCATTGCTTTATAAAAATAAAAAAAAAATATTTGGCAGTTAGAACATAAATTATTTTTTTCACATCACGAGCCTTTTTTTTTATTTTCATTTTCAGAACAATGTTTATATTATAGTGAGAAATTGATAACACAGACCCACCCTCCACTTTCTCACATACAAAACACTTTTTTTTTGTTTTATTTTTATAAACCACACAAGTGTATTTTATACTTGCATATAAATAGCTTTAAATTAAAAATAATCGCTGTAGGGTTACAACTTTTTCTTTTAGTCACCAAATCTGAAAATGGTATATCGAATTAGTCGCTAAACCAGAAAATTGTTCATGCAATAAGTTGCCAAATCTGGAAGTGATATATGGAATTGTCACCAAATCTGATTATCGTGATTCCTGACAATCCTGATGAGGACAATGGAACAAAATTATGAAATTTTTGTATTGTCATCGATCCTTGACAAGTGTGCGAAATTTCGAATTAATTTGACCTTTTTAAATGGGTGAAAATTGAGTTCCAAGATTCCGTTACATGCAAGTGAAACTTATAAAAGCGTGTTAAAAAGATAGGAGGTGTGATTTCAAAATTGCGAGGAAGTAATTAATAAAAGAAGAAAAATTGGATTATGGTTTTTAGAAAAGAAGTAAATGAATCTTAATTATAATGAACATAGAAGGTCCTTTTTTGAAGTTCATGTAATTACAGTAATGGTTAGGTCATTCGTTTTATTTTAATTGCCTAATCAGAAATTTTGAGTATTGTGAAATTGATTAATACATTATATCCAGTTTCGTAAAAAACAAACAACACAGTTTCTTTTTTCTAAATTTAATTAACACTATACTGAACTTCTTTTTCTTGATTATGGGTACAAATTCATTTAAGCATAAAAAAATAATGGTTACTCGTGATTATTGTCACCTGGTACCGTGTTAGTGTAAATTGTCAAAATTACGAAATGCACCAAATTCGTGTAACACGACGTCAATGTCTCTTGAAAACCACACGCGATATCCTGTTATGTTTCAACAAACAGTGCAACCAATTTATTAGCATTTGGTAGATGAGTGTTTTAAGTTTTAGAATTTTTCATTCAAGATGTTGAAGTCCTATAGGAGTGAAACCCGTAGTGAAAAGAAATGCAATAAAATTGCTACATAAGTAGATTTTTTCCCTGAAGCTCAAATATATATATATATATACTCAAGAACCAAAACATTATGACCAACTGTTAATAACGAGTTGGCCCTCATTTGGCGCGCAACACAGCTTCAACCCGCCTTGGCATGGATGCCACAAGTCCTTGGTAGATGGCCGGAGACAGATTGTACCAGATGTTTAAGCAACGGTCACGCAAATCCGAGATATTGAGAATTGGTGTTCTTTGAACTCTGAGCTGCCGTCTCATGGCATCCCAAATGTGTTCTATCGGATTGAGATACGGTGAGTTAGGTGGCCAGAACATTAACTGGAATTCAGCATCATGTTCCTTGAACCACTCCAACACAGTTTTAGCCTTGTGACACGGGGCGTTGTCCTGTTGGAACATTCCATTTCCAGCTCTAAAAACAGAGGCCATGTAAGGGTACAACTGGTCCGCAATGATGTTCAGATACCCTGTAGCATTCATGGTCTGCTCTACCACAACTACGGGTCCCAGAGACGCCAAAGAGAACGTCCCTCAAAGCATAATACAGCCACCACTGGCCTGTGTATGACCTACTGTACATTGAGGGAGCAACTGTTCGCCTGGAAGACGGCGTAACCTGACACGGCCATGGGCGTGATGAATGACAAAACGTGATTCATCTCACCAGTCAGCTTTCTCCCACTGATCCATGGACTCGTCGCGATGTTCCCGGGCCCAACGCAGGTGCAGTTGGCAATAACGCTTGGTCAGCAAAGGCACACGAGTGGGGCGTTTGCTGCGTAGCCCCATATCCAACAGTGTCCGCTGACCAGTGTGCTCCGATACTGTTCTACTTGGCCCTGCATTGTACTGGGCTGTCAGCTGAGCCGCTGTCTGGCTCCGGTTTTGCTTAACCATGCGAGACAGTCTCCGACGACATTTTTCTTTGGTAGAGTGTGGACATCCAACACCATGTCGTCTACTGCTGGTTTCACCGTCATTGATCCACTTTGCATAAGTACTAACAACTGTAGATCGCGAAAATCCCACGAGTCGTGCAGTTTGGGAAATACTTGTTCTGAGCCTTCGAGCCATTACAATGTGCCCTCTATCAAAGTCGCTTAGATCCGCAGCCTTTCCCATCACACACAGAAGTAAGTGAAAGATTGATTCTTCAGACTCTCCAGCAACAATTAAATACCACTTCCACCTGATCACATGCCTTCCACGTCATCCAGGCGAGTTCACTGTAAAATGAAGGGATGATCATAATATTTTGGCTCTTGAGTGTATATATATATATATATATATATATATATATATATATGTGTGTGTGTGTGTGTGTGTGTGTGTGTGTGTGTGTGTGTGTGTGTGGTGTGTGTGTGTGTGTGTGTGTGTGTGTGTGTGTGTATAATCAAAATTTCTCTATAAGAGAGAGATGAATAAACATGATCAAACTGAAAAGAACTGAAAGCGTAAGATAACCAGACAATAGATTTTAAATGGAAATAAGAAAAATTTTAAAAAGTAGAGTTAAATATAAAAATATAAAAGCATAGATGCTACAGTATTATAAACATTGCTGACTTAGGACAGCTTAAATATAAAATAATTGATATAAAAGTGGGGATGTATATATATGTGTGTGTATGTATCCGTATATTTAAATACATATACCATTGATTTGTTTTGAGAAAAAGGCTTTTTTGATATGCATAATTAGCACTTTGGGAATTAGAAGTGACAATTAGCTCTAAAATAATCCCATGCCCTTTATATATGCTCAATTTATGCACTCTACTCAAATTAAGTGTATTTGTTGAAATTTCGATCCAAAAACAATTGTAAAACACCTTTTAAGGGGACAGTGGACTTTCAAAAACTTTTTTTTAATTATTATTTAAAAGTAATGAAAATTTATGAGGATATACACTGGAATACAACTAGTTTGAATATATCTTTAAAAAAAATTTTCAACTTGTATTTTTTTTAAATTTAAAAAATAAATAATTTTAAAAATTTTTAAAAACATTCCGTGCGTTCCAATTTTTTTTATTTTTTAACTTCGTCTAACATTATTAATGTTTATCAGTACACATTACACATAACTGGGTATTATTTAGCAATTTCATGCACCGTTTAATTTTTTAGAAATGTTTTTGTAAATTATACTTAATTTTCTGTGAAATATCAGATTTTGTACACTAAAAATGAAATTTAACTACTTAAATGAAGTCAAAATTTTAAATGGATACCCAAATTTATTAGTATTCTTCTCAAAAAATTTCAAGCAATTCGCTCAAAAATTGAGGCGCATGGAGCATTTTAGAAGAACGTAAATGTGAAAACACAAAGTTTTGAGAAAATGTCATTTTAAAAATGTTTTTCCACTTGCTTTTTATACTTGTTGTTCTGATATTATTAAGCATCCATTTTATTTAATAACAGACATATTTATACTATGTTATTTACTTACAAGCATAATTTGAAGAGAGAGAAAAATGTCAATAGTATGATACGGTTTCACATGATACAGTTTTTGTGTGAAATGTTTACAATGTTAGTGCAAATAAATATAAATTCAGTAGAAAAAAAATAAAATTTGCCAGGACCATATGTCTCACCTTCTTCTTTAATGTTCTTTGTAATTATAGATTATTTAGACAATTTATTACTGATTGTTTTTTTTCCAATCATTAGAATTTTTTTTTCACTCTGAGCTAAGCGTCGTTCATCGCGTTTATAGGAAACAACCCTAGATAATGCACTTAACTCATTGTGTTCAATAGTTAACTATTGAAGCAGCCGAAATTATATCCACCTATGGCATACATTACATGCATCTCGAGTCACTTTTTAGAAACGAAAGTTTCTTTTTCGCAGTTTTTCCAAATGACACTGTGAATACTTTCGCTGGCATTCTGAGTTTTTGAAGCATTGCATCTTTCTAACAGCTCATTGTTCTCTAGCCTTTAATATACTGGACGTATTTTTTCTGGAACTTCTGACTGCCTAGTTTTCATGAATGAATAGGACATAGATTTTTCATTTTTTATCTAATGCCCTCTAGTAAAAACACCATGATGTCGAACCAATAGGGCATTTACTATGCTTAGGTGTTTTATCTGTTGATGAACAATAAAACAATGAAGCTAAAATTGCAACTTTCATTTTTTTACATCTAGGGCATTGTCTTTTATAGCTTTTCTATAAAAGTTAGTCAGCTTCACTATGGTGTTTTTTAGACTACCTTCTTTCCACCCACCAATAGTGATACCTTTACTCCGCCACTCTGAAATTTTATTACGAACTCCTGTGCTAAGCCTTTTTGCCACATGGTTAATGCATTCTTCTTTTGCAATTTTTATGCAGTCACCATACACATTTAATAATGATAAATTTTGATATGCCTTGGCATCACCATCTGACAAGATGCTCACGTATCACATATCACAGCTTTTAATAGATCTTTTCCATACAATTTCTGCAGCTTTAAGGGAACCAGGACATGCTCGAAAGAGTAAAATGCCAAAATTAAGACCCTTTGCTTATGAGACATATATCTTTTAAGACTTCCAATAGAGCTTAGATTTTTTTATGTTCTTAGTAAAGGTAATTTAATTAATCTATGGAACTACAAAAATAACTTTTTAGTTCAAAAGGTTTTTTTCTTACTTAATTTAAGTAATACATAATTTTTGAGAACTCATAACATACTTATGTTTAGGTACCATTTTTTAAAAAAGTATCTTTTTTTTATGCAAAATATTTTTTACAAATATATGAAACAATACACAGAAGTCAGAGAACCTATTTTTTTAGTAAAATTTTAGTATAGTTTCTATAAAAAAATTATAAAACCTTGAAATTTGTAAAATTTCTACTTTACTGCTTTTTTTTGCACCAAACCATTTTTAAAAAACTAGGCACTATTTTAATAGAAAAAAATTAGGTTCACTATATGCATTGGTATCTTGTATAGAAGTATAAAAAACCTGGAATCATATATGCAATAGTTTTTTTTAAAAATGTACCTAAATGCTAAAAAATATGCTTTTGAGAGAGAGAGAGAAAAAGTAAAAAAACTAAAAAAAAAATGTTTTCACATATAATACACTTGATTAGCATTTGCTTGCCTATTTTTATATGTCCAATAATAATGCTTCATCATTTTCTAGAGTTACAAAAGTACTTTTAAATTCACATGCTTTTTTCTCCCTTTGTTTTAGTTAACATTAACATAATTTTCGAGGTCTTGTAATATATATTTTCATGTAGGTACCATTTCTTACAAAAATATTTCTTTAAAATACAAAATATTTTACACATATATATAAAGCAACATAATGAACCATTTTTTAATGCATTAACTACATAATATTTCATTAAAATAATCATAAACCTTAAAGTTTTGAAAAATTTTTTGCACATATACATCTTTTTTTTAAAAAAAAATTAGGCATTATATACCGAAACATATTTTTGTTCACTATATATACATGTATCCTGTTTAGATATATAAAAAGTTTCAAATCAGCAACAATAATTTTTTAAAAAGTGTACCGAAATGGAAAAAATACACTTTTGAGAAAAAATAATAAAACTTAAAAAAGAAAAATTTCCTTACATTACCATATTTGACTAATATTTCCCCGCTTTATATTCATTTTCTTCGTCTAAATTCAGTTTATCTATTTTCCTTTTTAAAGACCTTCTTTTATTTCTGGTTTTAAATGACACTTTATTTACTATATGTTCAGCCTCAAAAATTCATTTCTTATCAATTAAACGTAAGGCATATTCAGTGTTGTATCCTGGTTTAATGGCCAGAGCTTCAAAGACTTTGATCCTACTTACATATCCATCGTTAATACAAATTACAGCATCCATAACTCCAAATTTTAAAAGTTTCAATTCCAACACAAATACTATTTTAGGAATTCGCTCCCAAATACATTTGTTAAAACTTTGATTGGGATTTTGTGTTCTTCCATGAAGACACTTTTTTCAATAAATCTTTCTCGGTGAGATGCCGAAACACTTTTCTGACTTTCAATAAAATTGACTCAGGTAAAGAATGCTTGTGAATATAAAATTCTCCAGTAACAATGCTGCAGTTATAATCGCACCATCTATCTTCATCCAGTGGACACAAACCATGTTGAGGATTATCCTCACACACACACAGTACTTAATTTATGAAAATAAACAGCCAATATGGCTCTATTCATGTCCTCCACAGATGACAAATTTTTACGGATTGCTAGCCCATAATAATGTTGAATTGAGTCAACTTCTTTAAGCGTTAGTCGTCGACGTCCAGAAATATTTTTTCCGTCTGATAGCGTAATGCCTTTGCTCGTTTTTAGAATGTTTCTTAGCCTTGTGCCCATACGCTTTTGCAAACGGACAACACATTCTAATTTTTTAATTTCTGTGTCACCATATACTTTTGCTTCTTTTATAGTAAGAAATCCTTTCGAATCCCAATCACCAAGATACTGTGTATACTTTGCTTTTCGTAATGTTTCAGATAGCTGAAATGTACATGGTATTCCATTTCCCCACGGAATCCTTCGTAATTTTTAGCACAATTTTCACATGGATTTTTCTTACCCTTACATGATGAACAATATTTTGTGAGAGCGTCAAAGTTAATAACCTTTCCGTTCTCAACAGACGTAGAATATACAACTCCATTCAATGAAGAATAGCCACTTTTGTGCCATGTGCTATCCACGGCCACAGCTATATTTGAATTATTATTATTTGCTATGAATGCTTCATGCACAGCTGCATTCATGGAGTCTTAACTAATTGTTTTTAAAACATTTAAAAGCACAGAATTACGGCGTTCAAACTTTGCAGGTGGTGGGGCAAATTCATGAGCCCACAAAATATTCGAGCAGCTGCTCCACCTTTTCCAATAGCTCTCATTCCGTACGTCAATCTTAGGTTAATATCATAACATTTATTTGATATTTTTGATGACATTATGCTCATAGATTTTCCACAGTTATGATAAATTATTTGCAAACTCACGGCTAAACCTCTATGACATTTTAATCTTCTCTCACTTCAATTTTCTCTGAAGAATAGCAATATTTACAACATAAGAAGTTTTTCCTAAGGGAAGATAGTAAATTTAGATCGACAATTTTATTTACATTTTGAGGATCATATTGTTCTTTTGGTATATCCACTGTTTTAATTTTTCTTCTAGAAGCACTTTCCACGGAATTCGAAAGCAATTTTTCACTCTATTTTGACTTTTTATGTTGATTGCTGACAAACTTAATTCTGCCAACTTTTTTTATTCGTGGCATAATTACTTATTTAAAAAAAGTTAAATACTTTTAAAATCTTATGAAAATTATTAAATATAAGTAAAAAATAAATAATTCTTATGAAAACTAATGCAAAATTAAGTAGCCGTATAGCACAATAAACTTTGGAATAGACGAACGTGAGTAGGTAGAAAAAGCCAATTCTGCTGTAAAGGCGGCGGAGGCTGCGCAGGCGGCGCAGAGTTGAGTTGTTTCCTCCTGTTGCTGGGTTGAGTTGTTTTCCTCCTCCTGCTGAGTTGAGTTGTTTCCATCCTGCTATGTTTTTGGATTTCGAGTTGATGGGGGAGTTGAGTTGTTTTTCTCCTAGTGCTAAGTTGAGTTGTTTTTTTAAAAAAAAATGTGAAAAATTAGAGTATAGGAATGTTAAAAGTGCTGATGGCGCCACCTATTGGTTAAACTATACACTAATTATAGATTTTAAAATGATTGAAGAAAATAACATTCAAATAAAAAATAACAATAATAAATCCAGATTCAAACTCACAGCCCCAGAACAAATTGTCTCCATAGGACAATAGTTTTTTAGTTACGCTAGCCATTGTCCTATGAAGGCACACAGACCTGAAGAAAACTTAGGTTTATAATCTCATGAATGTAATTTTGCACGCGAAGCAGATGGCGACATTTTCTTAATTAAAATGAAATTAAAAAATTTATTCATTTATATTATTTTAATAATTTGTAAATTTTAATTCAGTATAATAATTACACATACACAGTAAAAATGTGACGTAGAATACTCTTAATAAGCGTGAACGGTTTACGATTGAACTTGTCTTAGCTTGTCTGATCTTGATTCTAAAAGACGACGACTGAATTCTACGTCAGAAATTATCTCAATGCTTAGAGCGGATGGATACATTACTTTCAACCACTCAGCTAACAAAAAAATATTTAATTTATATTATTTTAATAATTTGTAAATTTTAATTCAGTATAGTCTGATCTTGATTCTACAAGATGGCTGTGGAATGTTTTTAATCGTTTTCTTGAATGTTTCTTATAATAATCTTTTTTGAAAAAAATGAGCACTTTTTATTATTGGAACTTATAAATTATGTAGCTGAAGAATTTTTGGAAAATCTTTGCTTAGATAATATTTTAAGAGAAGTAAGAGAAATGTTATATCCACCTGATTATTTTGAATATTATGAGAATCTGAATAAAATGATTTTTTAAAAAATAGAAAATATCGTTATTTTACAAAAAAAATTATACCGTATCGTGGCGAAATAAATGATCTTTCCGATTCTGTAATTATTTTTTGTCTGATTTCCACACCGAAAATTGGATGACAATTTTAAGATGGTCGAAAACGTCGGATCACCGCTCGGCCGAAACGGAACGGAAGTTCCGCCAAGTAAACAACCGGTAGCAGTTAAAACAATTTGGCGTTTTAAGGTTTTTAATTAATATCTTTACAACTACTTACAATATCAGAATATAAATGGGCAATACGGCTTCCCCGGAAAATTCCCGATCTTTTGGTACCTTCCGCGACTTTCTGCGTGGTGCGATTCGTGAGAAGATAGACGCACATACATACATAGATAGATAGATACGTTTGTTTACCTTCAAATTTTAATAGTGTAAGACTAGCTTTCATGGCCCGGCGTTGCACGGGCTTATACCGAGGGTATAACTTAATCCCCATGTTAATTTCCTCCATTTATTCTAACGCCAACACTTTTGTGGAGTTTGACGCGTACAATGTGAGTGCATGTCCCGTGAGTGCGTGTCATTGCTTTGTTGCTTAACATTTTCCCTTCTCTTCACAAATTCTCGATCCTAGTAGCACTGAAGACCCGCAGTGTAGGGGCGTGATGCACGTAAAATCTGTCGAGAGCACAAACGTCCTCCCGTGGTGTGGTGGTGTAGTTAGAAGAGGGGGTGCCAGCTCAGGTGTCGTCCACGTCGCTTGACCATGGTTCAAAATTACGTGGACCGTCCCCAAAAGGCCTCGTGTAGCTGCGTTAATATTCACTCAATCTTCACAAATTCAGCACTTCCAATATTATTTTCCGAAATTACTTTGATTTCTTTGTTTCTTTCCTCTCCGCTTAGCCCGGCGTTGCACGGGCTTTTACCGAGTGAATAACTTCACCCTCATGGAAATTTCGTGTTTCCCTCAGGCCGATAGCACCTGTGTGTGAGTGTGCGTGCGATGTGAGTGATTTCTTTAACAATGTCATAAAAACTCCCTTTTTCGAAATTTGTTCTTGCTTTGGTGTGGTGTGGTAATTATTAAAGATGGGTGAAAGCTCATGTGTCGTCCTCGTCACTTGAGCATGGCTGAAAATTTCGAGGTCCGTCACCAAAAACCCTTGAATACACGTATCTGAAGAAAAAAAGTTTTTTTTTATACAAAACTAACTTATTAATTATTTTATGATAAAATTGATTTAAAATGTTCATAAGCCTTTATTTACATATTCACAGTATAAAATTCAAAAATAAAATAATACATGTGATAGAAAATATATTTCAGAATATTTCCTTTTTTATGATATATTTTTCTTATATTCCACTGTTCTTCAACAAAGCAATCTAAGAATTAAAAAAAACTATCGGTTGTGTCCTGCGCCGAATGATATAAGGGAATTCCCCTTTTTACTACGTCAGCGAAAGACTCAAAACAACCGATACCTTTCACGTCTTCCAAACAGAAAGCAAACGCAAAGTGAATGTGACGCAAGTGAACCTTGACGTAATTGAGAATTTTTTTTAAACTTTTCATTTTTCTTTTTTTGAGAGCTTAACTTTTACGTTAATGACTTGAGTATGGTAGAAAATTTCGAGGTCCGTCACCAAAAACCATTGAATAGGCAAACAGTGCGAATTTAAAAATCACCCACCCACTTTTCAATTCTTTCGTTGCAATTTTTTATTGCCCGGAAACAAAACTGTAGCATTTTTAAAAATAGTTGTGTGCTGAAAAAAAGACAGGAAGTATAAATTTTTCAAATTAAAAATTTCACTACTATTTTAATTTTTGAAGTAAAATTGTGAGAATTTTTTGAAATATTCGACACGTGGGGAAAAGGTTTCATGCAATTACCTTTATAAAAGAAGAAATTATTAAATGATTGATTTAAGTATTTTGAGTGTTTTATTAAAATTTGTTCAAAAAAGTTTTTGGCTTTTTTTTTAAATCACTGATTCTAAAAGTTTTAAAAATCAATTTTATTTAAAAGTAATGATGTTGATTAATTTTGGGAAAAATCATGAAAAATGCAAAAAAAAAATCTTTGTTTTCTAAAAAAAAAAGTTTTTTTTTTTAAATTCAAAAAAAAAGATAGTTTTCGGCATTTTACTTTTTTAATCACTGTTTCTAAATATCAATGAACTTTTTAAAAATCATTTTCTTTTAAATTCATCGATATTTATAAAATACAAAACTATAACTTATTAATATTTTTACATTAAAATTGATTAAAAATATTCATTTAGCAATTAATTGTGAAATTCCGTTTGCTTAAATAATGGCAGCACTGAAAATTTACGTGGGAAAAATAAAGAGAAATGAAAGCTTCTTGTTAGGAATTGTTGAAAAAGATAGAAATTAACTTTGAATGATTAAAAATCAGAAAAAAACATTTTTAAAGGCAAAAAACAAAAAAAATGAAAAGTACATTAAAATAACAGAAGATCATGTTAAAATAAGTATTTATCAGTAAAACTAATTTACGTGGGAAAAATAAGCAGAAACGAACAAAATCAAATTCGCCAGATTCGAACCCAGACACAAGAAAGAATTAGATACTTTGCGAAAGCGACGCGCTTTGCAACTACGCCGTACAGACCCGTAGCGGAGAGTGAAAATAGGCAATAATAATGAATGGGAGGTCCAATTCAAAATAAATTTTAAATTGAGGGGATCCACAGGATATTCACATAACGATTGAAAAATTTCGATTGAAGATTACATTTAAATGTCTTGCAAAAAATTTATTGATTTTTGATATTTTAAAAAAAAGCAATTAATAATAAAGAATATATAATACGAACATAGCTTTTTTTTTTCGAAGGAATTTATACCTATTTAACTGACTATTTCCACAAAAAAAAAAATTTCGATATGGGCAAATTCTTCGATTTTATTATGAAATTATATGTCAAAAAAAGAAATATACATTAGGCATTATTTTAAAGTAAACTATAAGTTTTATGAAAGAGAACAAAAATTTCGATACTGATAAATATTTTAAATGAATCTCAGAATTGCATTGAATAAATTTTATCATCTTAATCTAACATATATAGTTATTTAATTTTGAAAATTATATAAAGAAAATTGACAAAAAAATAATTCTTTCACTCGCATTATTTTTTTTACTCGCCAAAGTTACTGATTTCCCCTTGTTTAAGGCAGAATTTTTTTAGTGTAACCCTTGTGTTAGATGCGGTCGAAGGCGAAACAGGTCAAATGTCTTTGTCGCAAAGCTAATTTTCGACCGCAATATTTGGCTAAATGTAAAATCGCGTATTTTAAATTATTTTAAAAATCATTACCTTCATTTTAAGGGCATAATTTTTACGTTAATGCTCTCAAACATCACCAACTATTTGCAAAAATAACGTACTTTGAAATAAAAAATGTACAAAAAATATTATTTAATTTATTTCTCAGAAAAACATAAGTTTACGAAAATCACAGAATGTTTTATAAAATCCGTAATTTTCAAGCAATTTTTTCAATCTTCGTATATATTACGAATAATATTACTTTACACATGGAAAAAAGGTTTTGTGAGATTACCTTCATAAATGACGAAGTAATTCAATGTGAAGTAAAAATTGGGACTACATTTTAAAAATTCTTTAAAGAAAAGTTTTGGGAATTTTATTTTTTAAATGAATGGATCTAAAAGAAAAGGCTTGAAGTTCATTAGTGTAAAATATAGATTTAATAATACGAAAAGTAATTCATACCCAACGATTTAGAAATAATTTTCATAAAAACGCATCAGTTTTAACACTATTTTAAAAAATTCGAAAAAAATAGAAAATATTGTTATTTAACAAAAAAAATTATACCGTATCGTGGCGAAATAAATGATCTTTCCGATTCTGTAATTATTTTTTGTCTGATTTCCACACCGAAAATTGGATGACAATTTTAAGATGGTCGAAAACGTCGGATCACGGCTCGGCCGAAACGGAACGGAAGTTCCGCCAAGTAAACAACCAGTAGGAGTTAAAACAATTAGGCGTTTTAGGGTTTTTAATTAATATCTTTATAACTAATTACAATATCGGAATATATAAATGGGCAATACGGCTTTCCCGGAAAATTCCCGATCTTTTGGTACCCTCCGCGACTTTCTGCGTGGTGCGGTTCGTGAGAAGATAGAGGCACATACATAGATAGAGAGATAGATACGTTTGTTTACCTTTGAATTTTAATAGTGTAGATAACCGCTTTTCAATCTTATTGTTTGTTTTGTAGGCATACATTTTCGATTTCAATCCTACATATTCTGTCATAATATTTCCCTTATTTTCATCCTTCATTTTCCCGATGACTTTTTTGTTAACAAGAGGTAAATTGTAAATTCTGTTTTTATCATAATCTGAATTATCATATAAGTTAACATCATATTTCATGTCACTATAAAAATCATCAGTCTTTATTTCATATATAAAAGAACCGGTGTCTGTATACCTGAGCTTTACTTTCGAGTCATCACGGTGCTTCATGTACTCATACTGAAATGAATACATTAGAACTTTTGATGTGTCTAAAATTACCCTTCCTACCTGTATTGGTTTAAAAAAATTGATTTTGGTTTTTTTTAGATGGACGGCCATTAAGTTTTCAGAAAATTGTGTGCGTCGATTAAAATTTGATTTCGCTATTAACTTTCGAGCCTGCTCTTCTGTTGAGCATAAACGTATATCTACTCTTCTTCTTACATTTTCCATCGTTTTCCCGAATATGCTGTTATTCATTAGTTTGTAATAATCCTTCTGAAAGTCATTTACAGCTTTAGTTCTTAATTTAGTATTATAATCTATGTAATTTTTAAGCCAAGGAGATTGAAAAAACTTTAAAATGCGATGAGTTTTTTTTCAAGACTAACCCTAATTTTAAATATAGCTTTAAATTAGAATAATGGAGAACATATTTTGTTTTGAGTTCCAAAGTAGTTAAAAGTCTTGGTTCTTAACAATTAGGTGGGGGCTTATTTTCAGGGGAAAGTCTGAATGTTTGTCATGCAAATCTGAAGGATATTCAAGATCTACTTACAAGATGTAACCTACATCGGATTCATCTGATAAATTTAAAATATCCTGTTCAGTTAAATTGTTATCACTCCAAACAAAATCTTTTAAGGGAAGATATTTACTCATTGCATAACCGTACAAATTGTTTGCGTCAAGGTACAATAAATATTTTTTCTCATCATCTGGGTTAAAATTAGACATATATTTGTTGTTAGCTATAGCATAACGATTGCAGCACTGACTTTTACCTCCTCTTACACCCTTTTCTATAAAAAGAAGCATGTCGTAATCTGTGAACAGTTCGATAGCTACTTTAGGTTGTAATAACATAGCATCCCATGATAAAGCTGGGGTGGTAAAATACCAACAGGGGTCAAGTCTATAAGTTTGCATGCATATTTTCCGAAAGTTTTCAAAGAGATCTGTTAACAATAGGACATCTGTTTTTACATAGAGATCACAGTATTCACCAAGATTATTTAAATGAAATTCATTAAATTCTTTACATGCATGATTATAATCCTCTACACTTATAGGCTCCTCATTTAGTTTATTGTAAAATTTGCTAATAGGTGGTAAACAAGAATCTTTACACTTTTCAAAACTATCAAAATAATCATACGGAAAAACTCCTTTTCTTAAAAGTAAATCTATTTTTTCTGAATCAAAATAATGTTTCATATATTTAAATTCATCTATTTTAGTGTTTTTATCAAATTTTCCAAACTAGAAGACATGAATTTGAAAGAATCTAAAACCCTTAGCTGAAAATCATTTGAAATATTTTTACTGAAGGAAATATATTTTTCTTCGGTGTTCGGAATTAAATTTTAATTTGTTTTTTATCATATCCTAACTCCTTAATAAAAATATGGGCGTCATACCCAGAAAGATTATGGAAGAAAACAGGCAAAACTTTGGGGGTTTTCATTGCTAAATTACAACTATTACAACAAGGGCCATTAAATTTTTGAGTAACATGATTATGATCCCTAACCTTGATATTGTTTTCGCGAAAGGTTTGATCACAAACATAACAATTTTTAGCATTATCATACAATTTCTTTTCTGATTCGGTCAGAGGTAATAACAGTTTGGGTTTTTTATAAACATTTTCAATTTCTATTGCATCTTTTTCTAGCTTTTCAATAAAGTTTTTTGGGGCATCAGTACCTCTATATACTACTGGATCCTTGTAATGCCCCCCCCCTTGATAACTGATAAAATAACAAAAACCTATTGGGACATGTTTTTCATAAATATTAGCAAATGAAAAGTTTGGATTACGACAGCAAGTATCAGTTTTCCTAGTTACACACTCGAAATCCGCATATCCAACAAAGGGTATTTTTAAACAATGTTGAAAATTTTTAAATTTTAAAAACTTACTTGTTTCTGACGGCATTACTACCCTTGCAGGACTTTTATGTATACACATCTCGTTGTGCCGAAGAAGTTTGTATTCCGTTTCGAAAGCACTTAAACATATTTTACATACGTACGTTTTATGTTGGTGTTTTGAGAGTTGTTTCGAAACAAGTCGAGATAAGCTTTTAATGAAACAATAATGTCCAAAGTCTCCATTTTTTACGTAAAGCAAATCTATATGTTTCTCACACACTATATCACTGATGAGGAGAGGAAATATTTTTAAATCTTCTTCAAATGAATAAATGTTTATTCCTATATCGTTCATTTTCGAAAAATTTTCCACCTCGTTAGGAGGTGTTGGAAAGGCTATTCGACATAAATTCTTTCTCTGTCAGTAATCATATAATGTTATATCCTGCATTTTCATGTCTTTATTCGTTATCAGACAAAAGTGAGACCTCAATAGAGACCATTCAGTAGAATATTTGCTCATAGTATTGTAACAAGTTAGCATTGATCCCCTATTCATGTCTAGTATGATGGATTAGAGCAGCTTGGAGGCAAAACACGTGGCTTTGGGGCTTTCATTGTTTCGTCTCGACGTCAGTGAGTCTGTAGTCTGAATGGGCAGGACGATTTCCTGCTGTTGATCTATTCATATACCCTGTCTGACTTTTCAGACTGACGCCTCGGAAAACGGCGGGTTTTAAGGGACCAGATGTTCGGACGAACCTTGTGTCACCGGTGAGTGCGAGAAGGATCAGACGGTCATTGTTAGATCCACGCCAATAGGGGCGCTAATGAGCCTGCGTGCCGATTTCTGTTAAGCCAACCAATGAAAAGTGATGAGGTGCATGTACTATCCACCCCCGGAGCTTAAAAGGAGACCAGACGGGGTTGATAACATGTTTCAAATAGCCCATTCGCTCCGTCGAATTTATGGTGTACACATGATCGCTATAGAGTAGCTGAACACAAAATTTGTTTGAAGATTTAGTAGTGAGTAAAAACGTTCTATAATTTCTACGGCTTCATTATGTCTACTTGCAATATTTGCGGAAAATATTTCATGACAAACTCTAAATTAAAACGGCATACGTTTCAAGTTCATGAAATTTTTTCCCCCCATCAATGTCCAGACTGCAGTAAAAAATTTGTTCGGCAAAGTGATTTAAAACGGCACATTGACTCTGTGCATTCGATAGAGAAAATTGTATGTGAGTTTTGTGATACATCCTTTACCCGTAAAGACAACTTAATGAAACATTTGAAAAATAAAAGCTGCGAAAGAAAGCTGGAGAAAGAAGCGGGAAAGAGAAACTGCGCGGATAGGACTGTTTTAAGTAGAAAGAAAAAGTCCAACCTGTCCACATCTGCTGAAAATTCTGCTGCTGTCCCAGAACATTCTGCTGCCGTTCCTGAAAATACCACGGCCGTTCCTAAAAATTCTATGGCTGTCCTAGAACATTCTGCTGCTGTTCCTGAAAACACCACGGCCGTTCCTGAAAATTCAGATGTTGTTCCTGAAAATATCTCCTTACCACCAAAAGAGAGCGAGAGTGCTTTTCAAAAAGCATATAAAACTTTTGATCTCCCTAATAACGATAGTTCACTGGGGATAAAAGAGTTTCTACTCTTAAGAAAAGAAGATACACTCTTTATTTTCCACAATGAACTCAAAACTTACAAATCCTTGAAAGTGAGTAAATGGATTCATTGCATTTACTCCAAAGCGACAGATGCTGGAAAAATGATAAAAAACGTCGAATTTAAAACGCCAAATAATGCAGTATTTCAAGGAACTAATCTCTTGCCAGCCTTTATGACAACATGTCTGAGAAAATAGTGAAACAAGGTGAGGATTTCGAGGATAAAGGCTCGGGCTGGACACTGGACGAAATCTTAACACTCGAAGTCCGCACGAACCGTTATTCTCCATTTAGGTATGATTAAAATCGGAAAGGTATGCCAACAAAAACAAAGAATAAGATTGAACTTTGTAATGGAAAAGCCTTTCCAACACCTCCTAACGAGGTGAAAAAAATTTCGAAAATGAACGATATAGGAATAAACATTTATTCATTTGAAGAAGATTTAAAAATATTTCCTCTCCTCATCAGTGATATAGTGTGTGAGAAACATATAGATTTGCTTTACGTAAAAAATGGAGACTTTGGACATTATTGTTTCATTAAAAGCTTATCTCGACTTGTTTCGAAACAACTCTCAAAACACCAACATAAAACGTACGTATGTAAAATATGTTTAAGTGCTTTCGAAACGGAATACAAACTTCTTCGGCACAACGAGATGTGTATACATAAAAGTCCTGCAAGGGTAGTAATGCCGTCAGAAACAAGTAAGTTTTTAAAATTTAAAAATTTTCAACATTGTTTAAAAATACCCTTTGTTGGATATGCGGATTTCGAGTGTGTAACTAGGAAAACTGATACTTGCTGTCGTAATCCAAACTTTTCATTTGCTAATATTTATGAAAAACATGTCCCAATAGGTTTTTGTTATTTTATCAGTTATCAAGGGGGGGGGGCATTACAAGGATCCAGTAGTATTTAGCGGTACTGATGCCCCAAAAACTTTATTGAAAATCTAGAAAAAGATGCAATAGAAATTGAAAATGTTTATAAAAAACCCAAACTTTTATTACCTCTGACCGAATCAGAAAAGAAATTGTATGATAATGCTAAAAATTGTTATGTTTGTGATCAAACCTTTCGCGAAAACAATATCAAGGTTAGGGATCATAATCATGTTACTCAAAAATTTAATGGCCCTTGTTGTAATAGTTGTAATTTAGCAATGAAAACCCCCAAATTTTTGCCTGTTTTCTTCCATAATCTTTCTGGGTATGACGCCCATATTTTTATTAAGAGTTAGGATATGATAAAAAACAAATTCATATAATTCCGAACACCGAAGAAAAATATATTTCCTTCAGTAAGAATATTTCAAATGATTTTCAGTTAAGTGTTTTAGATTCTTTCAAATTCATGTCTTCTAGTTTGGAAAATTTGATAAAAACACTAAAAAAATATGAATTTAAATATATGAAACATTATTTTGATTCAGAAAAAATAGATTTACTTTTAAGAAAAGGAGTTTTTCCGTATGATTATTTTGATAGTTTTGAAAAGTGTAAAGATTCTTGTTTACCACCTATTAGCAAATTTTACAATAAACTAAATGAGGAGCCTATAAGTGTAGAGGATTATAATCATGCATGTAAAGAATTTAATGAATTTCATTTAAATAATCTTGGTGAATACTGTGATCTCTATGTAAAAACAGATGTCCTATTGTTAACAGATCTCTTTGAAAACTTTCGGAAAATATGCATGCAAACTTATAAACTTGACCCCTGTTGGTATTTTACCACCCCAGCTTTATCATGGGATGCTATGTTATTACATACTAAAGTAGCTATCGAACTGTTCACAGATTACGACATGCTTCTTTTTATAGAAAAGGGTGTAAGAGGAGGTACAAGTCAGTGCTGCAATCGTTATGCTATAGCTAACAACAAATATATGTCTAATTTTAACCCAGATGATGAGATAAAATATTTATTGTACCTTGACGCAAATAATTTGTACGGTTATGCAATGAGTAAATATCTACCCTTAAAAGATTTTGTTTGGAGTGATAAAATTTAACTGAACAGGATATTTTAAATTTATCAGATGAATCCGATGTAGGTTACATCTTGGAAGTAGATCTTGAATATCCTCCGATTTGCATGACAAACATTCAGACTTTCCCTTGCCCTGAAAATAAGCCCCCACCTAATTGTAAAGAACCTAGACTTTTAACTACTTTGGAATCCAAAACAAAATATGTTCTCCATTATTCTAATTTAAAGCTATATTTAAAATTAGGGTTAGTCTTGAAAAAACTCATCGAGTTTTAAAATTTTTTCAATCTCCTTGGCTTAAAAATTACATAGATTATAATACTAAATTAAGAACTAAAGCTGTAAATGACTTTCAGAAGGATTATTACAAACTAATGAATAACAGCATATTCGGGAAAACGATGGAAAATGTAAGAAGAAGAGTAGATATACGTTTATGCTCAACAGAAGAGCAGGCTCGAAAGTTAATAGCGAAATCAAATTTTAATCGACGCACAATATTTTCTGAAAACTTAATGGCCGTCCATCTAAAAAAAACCCAAATCAAATTTTTGAAACCAATACAGGTAGGAATGGTAATTTTAGACTTATCAAAAGTTCTAATGTATTCTTTTCACTATGAGTACATGAAGCACCGTTACGACTCGAAAGTAAGGCTCATGTATACAGACACCGATTCCTTTATCTATGAAATAAAAACTGATGATTTTTACAGTGACATGAAAAATGATATTAACTTATATGATACTTCAGATTATGATAAAAACAACATTTACAATTTACCTCTAGTGAACAAAAAAGTCATCGGGAAAATGAAGGATGAAAACAAGGGAAATATTATGACAGAATATGTAGGATTAAAATCGAAAATGTATGCCTACAAAACAAACCATAAGATTGAAAAGCGGTTAAAAGGAATTAAAAAACAAACTATAAAAAATAAAATAACATTTGAGGACTACAAAGCCTGTCTTTTTAATCAAAAATTAAAATATGTTGACATGAACTTAATTAGATCCAAATTTCATTCAATACACTCCATAAAGCAAAACAAACTTGCTCTGTCCTATAAAGATGACAAAAGGTTTATTAATGATGATGGCATTACTACGCTTGCCCATGGACATTGGTCATTGATGAATTTAGACCTATTCGATGAGCAGTAAGACATAAAATCCAATGATGACACAATAATGTGATTTTTGTAATGTAAATAAAAGATTGTAATGTGAAATGGAATGCTGCTTTTGTAAATAAACAACTTACTTTGTATCTTTTTGTGTAATCCTTATACTGAAATCAATTTTATAATTTGTTGTTCTCCTGTAATGTGTATATATATATATACGATTGTAATGTAAAACGCAATACAAGATGTTGATTTCTGAATAAACAATTTACTTTGTATCTTTGCTGTGTATGTGTAATCATTATACCGAATTAAAATTTACAATTTGTTATTAAAACAATGTATAATAAATATTTTTTTTATTTCTATTCAATTAAAAAATATTTTAACTAAATGGTTATTGCAATGAATAGTTATACAATTTATACTCTTTGGAAAAGGCAAAGAGTTTGCTTTAAGCACATAAACATAAATTTTTTCCTTTCTTTTATACAAAATATATTTAAAATATCACTTATGCTTAACATACTAAGATAATTTGTTTGAAAGATGTATACTGATATTTATCTTTTAAAATGAAACTATTTCAACATAAATTAAACTAGAAAGCAGTATGAAAAAAAAATTAACACTATAACCGTATAAACCCCCTCCCCCTTAATTAATTCAGATTTATAAAAATAAACTTTTTAAAGCCATATCTTGTCGGAAACTTATACAAAATATTTATACAGTATTTTTTTTTCTTTCTTTTATACAAAATATATTTAAAATATCACTTATGCTTAACATACTAAGATAATTTGTTTGAAAGATGTATACTGATATTTATCTTTTAAAATGAAACTATTTCAACATAAATTAAACTAGAAAGCAGTATGAATAAAATTAACAATATAACCATATTTATAAAAAAAAAAATTATTCTTTTTGCTTCAGATTTATAAAAATAAACTTTTTTTAAAGCCAACAATGTATCCATCCGCTCTAAGCATTGAGATAATTTCTGACGTAGAATTCAGTCGCCGTCTTGTAGAATCAAGATCAGACAAGCTAAGACAAGTTCAATCGTAAACCGTTCACACGCTGATTACGAGTATTCTACGTCACATTTTTACTGTGTATGTGTAATCATTATACCGCATTAAAATTTACAAATTATTAAAATAATATAAGTGAAATATTTTTTTTATTTCATTTTAATTAAGAAAATGTCGCCATCTGCTTCGCCTGCAAAATTAAATTCATGAGATTATAAACCTAAGTTTTCTTCAGGTCTGCATGCCTTCATAGGACAATGGTTAGCGTAACTGAAAAACTATTGTCCTATGGAGACATTTTGTTCTGGGGCTGTGAGTTTGAATCTGGATTTATTATTTTTTTTTTATTTGAGCGTTATTTTTTCAATCATTTTAAAATCTAATAATTAGTGTATAGTTTAACCAATAGGTGGCGCCATGAGCACTTTAAACATTTCAATAAACTTTTTTTACACATTTAAAAAACAACTCAACTTAGCAGCAGGAGGGAAACAACTCAACAGCAGGTGAAAACAACTCAACTCCCCCCATCAACTCGAAAACCAAAACCATAGCAGGAGGGAAACAACTCAACTCCACGCAGCATCCACAGAAGGGAAACAACTCCGCGCCTGCGCCTGTGCCTCCACAGGAGGAAAACAACTCAACTCTGCGCCTGCGCCTGTGCCTGCGCCTGCGCCTTTACCGCAGAACCGGCTTTTCTTACCTACTTATATCATTAAAATAAAGGTTTAAGTATTAGCTTTTATATTTTGATCAATTTTGCTTTTTACAATGTTGTTTTGGTCTTATAGTGTGTTTTTTCCATTAACCGCATGTTTCAGCCCTTTTAAAATACCTGTCATGTGTATGCGGCCCTAGGTCTTTTGATGTTATCGAAAGGAATATAGTTATTGATGTTTAACATATTGACATTTTCTGTATTATGTAGATTATTATTAAAAATGTTAGAGCTATATCTGGGGTATGATTTTTACATGTCCTGACATTAAATGCTGTATAAATGTCAGTTTTTCATGTATCGATTAACTCTAGTTATTATTCTCATAGCTGAGTTTTGGATTACATTCAAAATATTATTATTACTATTTGCATCCCCATATTGAACAGTCATGTGCTAGAATGGGACGTAAGGCTGCAATATAGAGAAGTACTTTATTTTTGAGATTCATTGTGGAATTCCAGCAAATTAGGGGTAAACTACTACCAGAGGCTAATTTGAATTTGTCTCATGCTTGTGTCACATGTTGTTTACAAGAGAGTCTTTTATCTAGAATAGTGATACTCAACCTGCGGCGCGCCAGCGTGTTCTGAGTGACCTGGTCATGGCCCATTGTACTTAGAAATTCAGTTACTGGAGAACAATGTACTAAAAATTTTGGGGGAATTTTATCAATCAAGCAATCAAATATGTCAAATTTGCTATCAATTTAGTTTTTGACGTGTAACATCTTTCCTCTCTGTTGCTGGATATTTGTAAGAAAGGTTTCGTGAAAAGGGACGGACACGCGTAACCGGAAGTTGGGGAAGCGAGCGCTACTTGATTTGACCAATCAGCGAGCTTGGTGGTCTCTTCGCTACCCTTGCATTCGGGTCCAACTCTAGTAGCCATCCTTTTTTATATTGTTAAATTAAGCATTTCAAAAGATTCTTATTCAAAAACTCGACTTCGTTTGCGCTTGATTCTAAATCCACTTCGCACATATCAGCAAGACTTATTAGACTACACCCAGGATAAACTTGCGATCCTTACACTCAATTGTCAAAGACTCAGAGATCACCAAACAGATGTTGACTACGCTATTTCACAAAATCGTACGTTACTCATGTTGGCAGAGACGTGGTGTGATAATGACGAACGTGTTACAATACCTAACTTCGATTGCTGCGTACAGTTTAAACGACCGGGCCACAGAGCAGCTGGTGTTGCGATCTATCGCAAACAGAACAACTCACATGTTGTGGCTCCTCATATGGATATTACTTATCGTCATGCAAGTTGGACTGGATATTGTTAGTCAAAATATTCGGGACATATGTGCGGCAGAATGCTTATTTGAAAATGGACAAACTGTAATTTCGGTGGTCTTATAGATTTCTCCGAATCAAACGGTTCAAAAAATTGAAGATTTCCTGCATTTTGTACTTTTACCTTATATCGAAGGTGGTTATGCTCTTTTTTTTAAACAAAAATTGTCACTCTCTTCCCATGATTTTGAGTGGTGATTTTAACGTTAACTTCAGTTTGCCAGAAGCTGAGCCGCTCATAGCTTTTTTCAATGATGAACTCAAACTCGAAATGAACAGAAATAGAAATGTTTCGACTACTAACAGTGGTATTGTTATTGACACTGTTTTTCAACGGTTTTTAAATACTTTGAAATCACGGGTATATGCGTCATATTTTAGTTATCATAAGTCTATTCTCTCCGCTCTTCCCCAAACTGAGCATGAATAATTAAACTCATGAACAAAAAAATTAGCGCACCTAGAAAGAGTCGTCAAAATGAAACGAAATTTTACATACGTAATGATCACTTTGATATAAATAAATGATAAGAAAATCACAGAAAGAGGATTATTTAATTCAGAGAAAAAGACAAGAGAACGGATGATTTAATACCCAGTTGAAACCCCTATAGCGTGAATGCCCGATGTGATACGATTGGGCATTGAGGCATGCAAGTTCTGTATGATGTCTTGAGACATTTCGTACCATATTTGATGTATCCTTGCCTCTAGTTCGTTCAAACTCATGGAATGCCCAACTCGCCATCCCAAATGATCCCAGATATGCTCGATTGGAGATAAATCTGGGGATAGGGCAGGCCAGGTAAGGGTAGTAGCAGCGCGTAGACAGTCTTGTGACACCCTTGCCGTGTGAGGCCGAGCATTGTCTTGTTGAAAAATGGCTCCTGGGAGCCGTTGCTTGAGTGGCAACACATGTGGTTGCAGAATGTTATGGACATACCACTGGGCTGTCATGGTGCCACGGATAAATACTAGGGGTGACCGTGTATTGTAGGCAATTACACCCCATACCACCACACCAACTGTGGGAGCGGTGTGTCGCTGTAAAGCAAAGGTAGGATTGATGCGTTCTTCACGGGGTCTCCACACACGAACACTATTGTCATCACTGCTGAAATTGAATCTGGAGTCGTCGCTAAAGACGATCTGGTTTCACTTCCACTGCAGTCCAGTTTCCTCGTGAGTGGCACCACTCCAAACGGAGGCGTCGATGGCTGAGCTTCAAGGGCAGCACACGTAATAGGCACCGCGATCCCAAATGTCCTTCAGCCAGGTGCCTTCGTATGGTTCGAAAAGACACAGAGGCCCCTAGTGAAGGTGCTACCTGTGCCTGGATGGTGGCTGATGAAGAAGTTGGCTGTACGTGTGCATTTCTTATGATGTGGTGGTCTTCTCGACGACTGGTCTGTCGAGGGCGTCTTGAGCCTGGTCTTTGTGTAAATAGCATCTCTCGGATCAACTGGTCCCAACACCTCCTCACAACACAATTAGACCGGCCTAATTGACGAGCTACTCTCCTAACTGACCACCCAGCTTCCATCATGGTGATGATTCATCCCTCTCAAACTGCGACAGCTGCTCATATTGTCTTCGAAAACGGCATAATGGCATGTCTACCTCAGAAATTCCTTTGTAAACGATTCAGCACACTCAAACAAGCTTTGGTTAACTTTTTTATACTTCACGGAGAACGATGTTAAATGCCCTCTACCGGTTACACGTAATGCGTAATCACGCTGCATTTCTAATCATTTGCATATCTTCCCGACATTTACCTTCTTGCCAAGTTTCGTTACGATCCCGCAATTATTTCTGGGTGAGCTAATTTTTTTTTTGTCCATGAGTGTATTTTTAATAAAAAATTGCATTACTCCTTATGTTAATTAAATAAAATTTTCATTAAAGATATAATTATTCCATAGAAAATTATTTCCAATCATACGCGATTCATTTTTTCAGGATTTAAGGTATCCGACTACCCTAAAATTGTGAATTTTGCCAAAAATTGACAATTTTTTTTATGATTTTATTTTATAGGCTCTCTTATTAGATTTATAAAAACACCAAATTTATTATTTCTTTTTCACAAGAACAAAAACTACAAGTGTTTTGGTAAAAGCTGGTGCCATTACTTAAAGCAAGATGTCATAATTTAAAACGCGTTTTACTCGAAATATGATTTTTTTTAAAATGCTCAATGGGGACAGCGATTACTAAAAAATTTTGAAAATGATTAACTGAAATTTTTTGTGTATGTTCTGTATAGTAGTAGAAGTATTTTAACCTTCAGATTTTTTAATGACTGTTTTATTACAAAAATTACAGTCCCTTATGTAATCACTGTATTTTTAAGCGATTTCACATGTATTAGCTAAGATCAAGTGCTCTAGTTTGTTTAAAAATTAAAATATCTCTTATTCTGCCCGTCATTTCAAAAATTGGTAACACAGCAACACATCAGAATTGAAAAAATATCCATAAACTTTTGGTATAAAATGGGCCGCGTTTATATTATTTTTTGTAATTTCTTACCAGTTTATTCCCATTTTAGAAAAAATATTTCTTTTTCTCTTGTTAATTTTAGCATATTTTTCTTACAATGTACTAAAAAAATGAAAACAACAAAAAAATCCCTATATCTCCATTTTTTTAAAAAAGTCGTAATTACTCGGATGCCTTAAGTTAATATTGCGTATTTACATGCGTAATAACATGTCAGATGTTACACATCATATGCTACTACTGTAAGGCTCCTTTTTATTTTTGATAGTAGAATGTAAGCAAGAGGCTTGGTCATGAATGAAAGGAAATAAAAATTATCCCATAACTCAGTAAAAAATGCATAAAAATAAATAATTTTGTGAGTGTGTTTGATCACAAAAAGTTAATATATCATTAAAATAAAGGTTTAATTATTAGCTTTAATATTTTGATCAATTTTGCTTTTTCCAATATTTCTTTGGTCTTATAGTGTGTTTTTAAAATTGTCCGCATGTTGCAGCACTCGTAAAGCACCTGCCATGTGTATGCGGCCCGTGTGAAATATCTGTCATGTGTTTGCGGTCCTCGTAAAATACCTCACTGCGAGAAACGATTTTCAAAACTGAGAGCAAACAGCTCCACACTTTTGAGTACTTCACATTCTCAAAATAGCTCCAATGCACGCGTACTTAAATTTGAGAATCGCATATTCTCATATAGAGCAACAAGAACGTTCTCATTTTTGAACCTGTTACGGGATCAAATTTTTGAGAATGAAAGTTCAAAATGAGTATATAATACACTCATATTTGAATTTGTTAATGTATCAAATATGAGTTTAAAACAATAAAATGAGTATGTATAGCATTTATTTTCGATACTGTTGTATCTAATATGAATTTTTAACAGAAAAATATTTATTAACCCAAATCTTAAGGGATTTAAAAATGTGATACCTGAGTTGTAAATTTTCACTTTCTTCATCTTACGTATTTTATTTTCATTTCATGAAATTTTTACACTTAACTTCGAAATCAAAATTCTTTTTACATTTATTGTGTGTAACAAAAAGGTACTCACGTATTATCGCGAAAGTGCCTAGGTTAAAGATAACTCGCCAAATTGGCAGTAACGATTTCACATGTGTCCTACGCGCTGAATTAGCAACCATGTACTTCGTTTTATATAATGTCGCCAATACGGTGGCGACAATACGCAATTTTCAACAAAAATATTACTTTTCGAAAAAAAAAAATGCAACTATTATTTGATCACAAACTGCATGTCTTCGAACTTATACGGCAAATATAAATCTTTGAAAACTGCAAAAATAAATTCGATGTAATAGTTAAACAAATGTGTATGCATTTTGAACTAGTTCCAGAAGCAATTTGATTCATTATTTATATATCTAGAAGCATTATATTGTTTCCTTAAAATCATATACAAGCAGAAAATTAACTTGTATTTAAAAAAATTCAGCCCTTCAATAATAAGTTATTAGAAATATCTAGGAAACATTATGATAAATAACAGATTTTTCTAAGTAAAAATTTCAAAACAATGCCAGAAAGAAATAGCTTTTTTACATATTATGTAACTTGAAGAAAAAAACCTTTTGACTAAACTAACGCTCATTAGGCCCAGTTGTGTAAGTACTCTTTATATCAATTGTTTTGTTTAAATAGAAACACATCCATCCACATGTAAATAAAGAAAATGCATTGCTATATTACAAATTAAGCTCGTTTTTTGTTAAATGAACTGATTTTACACTCTCCTTTCACCAAAGAAAACAAATATTATAGTTCTTAAGTTATTGTTTTTTTAAATTAAAATATTTAAAAATTTTAGTCCTTAGAAGAATGTAAAAACAACTAAAACATTACATTTTTGCATTAATAAAATATTTAGTTTTTAACCAACTGGAAAGAGCTTTTAGAGAAGTTTTCAGCACCCATTCAGAAAAAAAAATAACATCATAAGGACCAATAGAATCATAATTTAGCAATTTTACTTGGTGTACTGCATTTTATTTTCAATACCTTTTTTCAATTATTTACTGTTAACAAGAAAAATAAAACAAACCAAAATCATATTGTTGAAATATTTATTCTGGAAATTGTACACATACATTAAAAAATAAACAAGAATATAAGTGAGATTTTTGAAACATGTTTTCTTCAATAACTTATTTTTTTATAAACAGTATCTAATCTATATTATAGTCAACTCCATCCTTATTTGTACAGAACAGCTGTTTTAATATAATATACATTGAATTATCATTTTAAATATAGGTTCTAGTGTATAAAAGTACATAAATAAACAGCTTTTTATTTTTTTTTATCAAATCATGTCTTTGAGTTATGAAATGTGAGTGAAAATGCCTTTCAAACAGTGTGGTTTCAAATAAATTACATGTTAGGATTTGTGAGTCATCTAAATTATTTACTGAAGAATTTATAAATAGCTGGTTCTGAGAGGAATTTTGAAATTTTCCTCATTAGAGTAAAATTTTTACAAATGTTGTTTATTTAGCATAACACATGTAGTGTTATGCTATGACTATATGAGTATTTAGAACATGCCGACAATGGCTATAATGTGAAACCAATGGTCTTTGCCAGAAAGTGCAAAATGTATGAAATTCATAGATTAATTTTTATCCATAAAATATATACATATAAAAAAAATGAGAAAAATTCTGAACTATGTGCAAAATTTAAAATAAATTATGAGTGGAAATATTAAAAATGAAGATTTATGCTAACAAGCAGTAATGAAATTAATGCAAATTAAAAATAAAGCATTCATAATTTAGAAACAAGACAAAAGGTTTAAAAAATACAATTTTATAAATATTACACATGAAGGCATGTCTTTCTGAATTTCACATTTATAAAAACAACAGTTCAAAAAATACCACACATTGGAACAATATATACATATATATACAGAAACTAATTTGTTATCAGTACACTACACATTAAATATCTTTTAGAAGTGGTTTTGAAATCGCTGCAAAAATTTTTTTGCCATCCAATAGTTTTCCATCAACAATGACAGTCTCCCACTAAGAACTCAAAATGAAAATAATTTAAAAGAATGGCTTAGTCCTGGCAAAAAAGGAATTACATTAAGAAGCAAAAATGCAAGTAATTTTTTATAGAAAACAAATTAGAAAAATACGAGTGCCAGGATTTAAAGAAATAGAACACAAGATATTTAGAAATGCCAAGAAAAGAAGAAAAAAATAAAGAAATTGAAACTGGAAAAATAATAACTGCGTATAAAAGCGTGGGGTGCTCAATATTAATTGTTATAATTTCTTACTACTTCTATTCCAAAACGCAGAGTTAGTGTAAAAATGTAGTACAAAGGCCCCCACGCTTTTACCACAATGACATTAATTTTCTCGTTAATCATTTTATTCTTATATTAAGAATTTTTTTTTTAGTTCGATAAAAGCGTGTTTTTTAAACTATATTTTAAATTTATGTGTCTTCATGTGTGTCAGACTGAACTGATTTCAGCACTTAAGTATTATCACAACAAATGCCAAATCTAATAATAACTCGCCTAGTTGGCAACTCCGATTGGTACTTGCGTCTTATTGCAACCTATTGGTGACATTATATGAAATGAATACATTGGTTGCGAATTCAGCATGTACCACATAGGATATCGGGTTGGCCAACTCAGCAAGTTATTTAGAGTTGGCGCTAATATGCAAGTACCCTCCAATTTCTAGTGTGTTGTTTGTGCTGAATTGGCAAACAGGTGTTTCATTTCACATAATGTCTCCAGTTGTTTGCGATAATACACAAGTACCAAGATTTCTTATGTTTTTCCACTTGTGTACAACATACCTGCAAATAGGAGTTTTTGTACCCAAGCTGTATTAATTTTTGGTACTTACATATATTATTGCAACCATATTTGAGAAATTATAGGTAATAATGCCAATCTGGTTGTCAATCTGGTGCATACGACATATACAAAATTGGGGTCACCAACTTGGTGCGTTATCTTGAACATTGGCATTGTTGTGGTAATATGAATCGTAAAATCTGGTGTACAATGCACACTCTTAACATAAAAAATAAGATTGAATTTTACGTGTGCACATTATATGCCAGGTATAAAAATGAAAGTTTTAAAAAAACGTGAGCATAGGAAGAAAAAAAATTAGATTTCTACATAGATCAAAATATTGTTTATTTAAAAGAAATGGCATTCCTTATGCACTTAAAGGGTTGTACATCTAGATGTATACTAATTTTTACTAAAGCTTAGAAGAGAAATGACTTCCAAACTTTAACAGCACTGCGCACATATATCCAAGGTTTCTTCGTGAAAAGGGGGGGGGGGCACATTAACAGCAAATAAACATAAAAATTGAAAATTGCTACTTTAAAAGTATAGGTGCGCGTTATACGATGGTGTGCATTATATGCCAGATTTTACGGTAAGTACATAATTTTTCTCTACCTTTCTTTAACAAGTAAAAGCATAAAATATATTTAAATTGGGTTAAATATAAAGAATCTTATATATATATATATATATATATATCATTCATTTTCATCCGCATAAATAAAACACTATGGTTACAGTAAAGCTGTATTACAAACCAGAAGATTAATATGTTGTGAATTAAAACTTACTTTGACTCAGGTAGCCTCTATTTTTTTTTAAATAAAAAAATATCAATTTAATAAGATTTTTTAAATGGTCATTAGTGTATAGCCTTCTGCACTTCGTTATAAGATGAATCTAATTTAAACAATGTAGATCAATTATTAATAATACAAACTATCCATTAAATATTAGTATTTAAGTAGATGTAATTTTTACATGTAATATCCCAAACTGATAATTAAAAAACATTCTTGAAATAGATTACATTCAATTTTACAAACTAATTTTGCTCATTATGTTATTTCCAGTAAATTTTTATTCTTTCAATATTCGAAAATGAGAGTTAAAGATCATAAAATAAATGTATTGAAATAAAATTTAAACTCTTTTAAATAATTTCTTAATAAGAACTTTTCCATAAATTTACTACTCCCATAATTTACTACCACAAATTTACAAAAAAAGTTCTTTAAAATTTACAAGAAATTATTCTCTTAAAAAGATTAATAATAGAAAAGAAAAATTTATTTTGTAGACATACCTTTTTTTTCAAGACATGCAAGCGATTTTAAAGTTCAATATGAAAATAAAACTAAAATTATTCCAAAGTAGCAAAAGAATACTTACATTATTATTTGCCTATATGTAAGTGCCCGAAAAAATCAAACAATATGAATTATTATGAATCCCGAAATTCGCCGTTACGGTGAAAAATTTCCAAATTTCTTTTGTGTTTTTTTATTTTTTTTATTTTAGCCCATACATTCCAGATTCCAAAAACACTCTGTTTTTGTTTCTATGATATTTAGAAGCAAAGTTATACCATAATTAGTAAACTGGAAATGGAGTTTACAAAAATGGATGCTGATCCCTACACAAAATATTTTTAAGATATTTAACTTAAATTTTCAGAACATATTTTATTTGGTTCTATCTGTGTTATGAATCAAAACCAAATCTCCGTGTATTTATTTGATGTACTTTAATGCTTTTTTTGAAAAAAAATTACTAACTTTTTAAAATATAGAGTTTTTGCATAAAATTTGGCACATTTAAAAATTTTTTAAAAGCATTATAAATCTTTTAATTCCTAATACATATAAAGATGTTATTTATGTACTGTATAAATATTATTTGAATACATTCATTAGAATTTTGTGTAAAAGATCTTAACTGCAATTTTTCATCAAAATTTTACTAAACACGACAATTGTTATTGTCTATAAAACTCTCCAGAAAACAGCAAAAGGGTTACAAAATTAGTTAAATATGAAGCTAAAGAGAGTTTGAGCTATAAATATGGTGAGTTTAAACAATGTACATTTTTCATATTGTATTTAAATCTTTAAAAGCATTGTCTGAGAAACTATGTTTTTTGATTTTTGGCTTCACGGTAAAGCTCATTAATGGATTTCTTTTAAAGATATTGAATTGAAATTTTCAGAAAATTTATTTTATTTGTATTATAGACTATAACCTAATTTCTGTGTATTTTTATGTATTTTATTGCACACACACACAATGTAAGAAAATAACATATTTTTTTTTAAAAATGGAGTTCTTGCAAAAAAATTGACGTATTTCATAAGTATTACAAATCTTATAGCTCTAGCCACAGATAATGATGTTATTTATACGTAGTATAAATATTATGTACAGTTTAATATAAATTTTATTCGAATACATTAATTAAATTTTTAACACAAGGTTTACAGTAACTGAAAATTTTCACTTATAAATTTCACTAAAAATTCCCAATATATTCAAAATTATTTTTAATTTTGTGTAAATTGTATTTGATTTCTTAGTTTTATGCCCATTTTAAAGAAAAAAGAGTGTTTATTTAGTTAAAATTTATGTTTCAATAAAGTGTTCTGAAAGTAGCCACATACTTTAAAATAACACTGTCTTCAAAAAATCCGCCAACAAAAGGCATATTTTTATCACATTTACGTATTTCGCTAAATTCCTATTATAGCCATATATTAAAAACAAGGCACTTACTTTAGTCTTACAAATAAGAGAAAAATGATAAAGTCAGGTAAAAAGATTGTTTTGATGTATTCAAAACAATCTAGAACTCATGAGTTATTCCGCGTATAGCGTGGTAGATACGAAAAATAGTTCGGAAGATTTATGAGAACTAAATTTGTTGTTGAACCCCAATTTTTAAAATATGTAGCCAATATATTAAAAAAACTTCTGTAATCCTGAATATCTTTTTTAATTTGTTTGATAGTGTTAATTAACCATTTTTTGAAATTTTGAGTACATGCAATGTTTCATATTCGATAAAGAATGCGTTCAAATCTGATACAAACAAACTCATTTCAAAATGATTATATCCATGTGCTCATTTTTGAGTACTTCTTTTTCTCCGTGCTGTCGTGTGTATGCGGCCCTCTCAAAATACCTGTCATGTGTTTGCGGCCCTCGTAAAATACCTGTCGTGTGTATGCGGATCGCGTGAAATATCTATCATGTGTTTGCGGCGTGGTGGGGAAAAAGGTTGAGTACCCCTGATCTAGAATAACTCCTAAGTTTTTAGTGCTCGAGACCACGGAATATTAGTTGAATAGAAAGTTGGCTGAGTGAATGGGTTTCTTCTCCTCGTGAGGAGTATTACAACTTTTTTGTCAACATTTATTTTAATTTCTTATTAGTTGGAAAAGTTTTCAAGCAACTGAGGTATTTATTGAAAGCACGTTGTAGCAGGCTAAAATAGCTTTGCCATTGGCTTATAAATTAATTTTAGTTTGTTTGTGCGAGTGTATGACATTTATATGACAATATTGAAGAGCGTGGGTTCAAACAAATCTTTTGAGGGTCTCCTGCTGAGGTGTGGTAGTTAGAAGAGAGTGCTTCTTTATATTTGATTTGATAAGTGCTGTTTAGGAGGTAGGAACGGAGAATATGGATGAGGGAAGGAGGAAAATTGTTAATTATGAGTTTGTAAATGAGAGCGCTAATATATACAGCCGACTCTCGGTAATTCAAAGGACCAATGAAAAACTTCGAATTATCAAGAGGGTAGAAAAAAAAATCCAACTCGAAGATAATTTTTTTAACACATTTAAAATTGAATTTATGTAATAAAACAACAATTGTGTACATATATATGAAATTATTTTAAAGTAATTTTTAAAAAGTGCAATAAATGTTATACAGAAGTTAAAAGTCCTGTATTAAAAAAATACATTCATACACAATCCTACTCATCTCTTCTTCACAATAGTGGACCATCCTTTCTGAATACATGTGTAGCAAGGTCACGTGTTAAACGAACGAAATGGACGGCTGACAACAGGTGCGGTCGGTCTATTGTCCAATTGAAGAAGGAAAGTAATAAAAATGTATTTTTGCCGCATGAGCCGGAAAACATTAAGAAGGGGTAGATGACAGATGGTCATTAAAGGGACTACATTATAGGGGAGACACACAGAGACAATGCAACACAAAACTTGTAAGCTCCAATTTGTTTGCAGCAGGACTGTACATAATAGTGAGTGTTCGAATTATCAAGAGTTTTATAAGATAACTTCGAATTATTGCGTGTTGTAGTCTGGCCCGCCCAGGCCCGCTTTTCTGCTTAGGCCCGCTAAGCACATGCTTAGTGCGCAAAAGATTTGGGGGCGCAAAGAGTTGGAGGGTGATTAAAAGAGAAAACAGTAAAATTACATAGAACGTACAACCCTCTAGCATTTATTAAAAAAATCCAATTATTCTCCATCACTTTTATATCTAAATTATCAAATCTTCGTTTTGCTATCGGCCAAATTATTATGTAAATCGTTTGACATCGTCCTTACTAAATCATATTTTGTTTCATGTATACTCTTATTAAATTGTTCTCAAAACTTGAAATAAAATCTTTATCGCAGCGTTTCTCAAGCTGTGAAGCGCCCCTCCCCCCAGGAGGGTATGATAACCTTACTTGCGGCGCACGAGCATTCGCGAAATAAAATATTTAAAATAATTATCAATTTGATGAAATAATTTACAATTTAAAATAATGGCAAAGTAAAATACATTCTTATGTAATATAAAATGTGAAATACACATTCCCACTGATATAATACAATCCTTATAAATGTATCAGTACTGTGCACAAAGAGTATTTGATAATTCATTAATCAATATTCAAATAAAAACAAGTTTAGTAATTACTAGTAACTCCCCTGGGCTTGTCATACAGAAAATTTAATATTTATTTTGATAATTAGTGCGGTATATATTTAAAGTCGTATTGTATTACAGGCAGGGACGTCTTAAGACATGGGCTAACTCAGGGCCAAGTTTCGTTCTCGACTCCGTCTTAACAAGATCATGATCCAGATAATTTTTATGTGGTCAAATATTATTCCCGTACATATTCTCCGAAAAACAGGGAATTTCAAACTGCATATCAATTGGCAAAAGTGGTAAGACTGTTTTATTATGTGATGACCGTTGTCCACATCTAGGCCTAGGCTTAATATCCATTCATCCAACTCATTTAGTCGAAATGCAACCTTTGGTTGAGCCGGTTTATTCCTAGGTTTTTGAGCACCATCAAGTGCGTTGTTCACATTTATTTGTTTCAAATTACCGTTTGAACGATTATTTTGCTATGCATGCTGTATACTGTCTATTTTTAAAGATCTCAGTCAGGGCCCACTTTTACATAAGACCTCAAGGCCTCAAAGAGTCTTAAGACGTCCCTGATTGTAGTTTTACCATTAATGTACATTATATAATTGCATTCAATAAATTGCTATCGTAAGAACTGGGCGCAATGAAAATTATGACTGAAAATTGATTTGCAAATGTTGAAAGTTTGAGAAGCACTGCTTTATCGCAATTTACAACTCTTTTTGGTATCATGAATTCCTTTCGATTCTAAGCAGAATATCTATGCACAAGGATGGAGGGTCAATTCCTCCCCTTCCCCCTCTTCACAGACCAGCATATTTTTAATCTTTAGCAAAGAGATTACGTCTCAGCACTTTTTATCCCTTTTTTTAAAAAAAATTTACCCCCCCCCCTAAAAAAATTATGTGTGCGCCCGTGCTTCAGTTTACTAGTTTTATTATTAAATTATCGTGTCAATAAAATTCATAAATCCAAGGTGCTAAATATTTTGTGCAGGTTTGCTTTCTTACTCTGTGCTTTAAGAGAGGTTTGCAGCTTTTCAGACTTCTCTCTTTTTGTATTATTAAAAATTGAATATGTTTATGATAAAATATGAGCGATAATATGTGCACGAAAAATAGGATATCTCTAAACCGATCCAATAAAATTCAATGAAATTTGTAATGTTACGAGCCCTTTACAATGCAACAAACCACAGGTTTTAAGATAGTTAGACTTAAATCACATTTTACAGCCATTTTTAGCTCAGAACATTAAATAATTTTGACAAAAAAATTATTAACGTCAATTTGAATGCTTAAAAAGTAGCTATTTCCTGAAATATTTTTTACTCTGAGGTGTGCGACACTTCAAATAGATCAAGAGGTATATGAATGAAATTAAAATTACGTTTGTAGAATATATTTTTATTTATGTTTTTTTAACACACACACGCACACACACATTGAAAAAAAAATTTAAATTTTATAAAAATAATATTTTTTTTTCTAAAACAAGGAGTGATACATGTTATTTATTTAGTAATTATGACTCTTTAAACCTATAAAACAATAAAATTCTTCTGAAAATCTATTTTTGGAAAATTGGTCTTCGAACCTAGTTTTGTAAGTAGTTTTTTTTCTGATCTAAAGCGTACTGTCTAACAGTATTTAAATTATATGTGTGTGAACACTTTTGTGGATTTTTTTTATAATCTAAAGGGTACAGTAGTTGGATTAAGTGCATGTGAACAGTTTTGTAAGCGTATTTTTACTAGCACTCATAAAGTAAAAATCGCTCATTATAGTACTAAAAAGAAATTAGATTTTACTATTTTGATGGCACACAGTTTACTGATACTCTTTTTTTTAATTTCGTGACTATAATTGCAGGCATTAGAGTATATTTCTAAAACAAAATGAGTCTTAAGAAAAAACCCAGTGGAGCTGAGTTCCGTGAAAGAGAAGGTGAAAATCAGCAAAAAGAACTCCAAAAAGTGTCTAGGGAACAAATTTTTCTTTCAAATCGTGAGTCTACTGAAATTGTACTCTCAGATTCCCAAGCTTATTCATCCGGTGGAAGAGAAAACTGGAACGAAAACAATAATTATGGACTACCATCAACGTCCCAGACTCAATCTGTCACCGACTCTGACATTGCTATGCCTATACGTTGCACTCTTCTTGAGAATGGCTTCGAGCTGGAGGATCCGGGCACATGGAATAAAAAAGATATGTACAGATATCCAAAATATTTAACTCAAGACTTAGAAGCAAATTTTTTAAATTCTGAGCATTGTTATGAAGGCATCAAAATTAAGAGCAAACTTTCAACAAAATAATTTTTTGGTGAGCTACCAAGTGGAGAGAAGTATAAGATGGACTGGCTGCAATATTCAAAATCGAAAGGCCAGGTATTTTGTTTCTATTGCCTTCTACTTTAGCCTGAATGAAAATGTAGAATTTTTGCACCTGGCTGTAATGATTGTCTTTCTTGCATACTTCGCAGCTTGAGTGGTCAGACGGCTATAGGACAAATGTATTGATTTTTTTGTTAAGAAAGGGAGCCAACACAGTCTAGGATGCAGTCCAAGTCAATATGACAAAGAGGTGAAGTATTGCGAGATCTCTTTATTAGAGTTTGTCTCTGTTGGGAAATTTTTGTCTGCAAGAGACCTTCCATTCAGGGGCGATGACCAGCAACTTGAATCTACAACAAACGGGCTTTTCTTATGATGCCTTGAACTCATAAGTGAGTTTGATCCATTTCTTTCCCAACATCTGACAAAATATGGCCACAAAGGTAAAGGGAGTACATCTTATCTGTCGTTTGTAGTAAGTTCACAGACGTGATGGGCAAAAGTGTCTTTCAAGAAATTTTAAAAGAGATCAAACTCAAACGTTATTTCCTCTCATTATTGACTCTACACTCGATGTTTCACACATCATACAGTTGGCTGTAGCACTTCGATACGTTTCTGTCAGAAAAGCCTGTGCCAATGAATGCCTTGTACGAGTGTTAATCAGGTGTCTCATAAAGATCAAGGTATGGAAGCAGCAGCCCTCAACTTGCTTGAAGAACTTAAACTAGATTTGAAAATTTGTCGGGGCCAAAGTTACGACAATGCTTCAAACATGTCAGGAGTGTACTCAGGTCCTCAGTCGAGAATACGAGAAAAAAATGTTCGTAACATGTGCAGCTCATTCATTAAACTTCGGTGGTTGTTTTTCTGCTGAAAAAGCATGCATACTGAAGGTTTTGTACTCTTTTCTTTTGTACAAGGACTTTACAATTTTTTTGTCATCTACTCATAGATGGAATGCATTAAGAGATTATGTGCGAAGAAGCAATGCACACACACAAAAGTTGAAAAACGAAATAGATTTCATAAGTCGAAATCGTTGAGTGAAACTAGATGGTCTGCAAGGCCATAATTTCTCAGAGCTTAAATTACATGTCTTAACGAAATCAAGAACACCCTTGAAGATTTAGTTGAAGACAATACTCAGGCATTTGACACGCGAGTTACAGCTGAAAGATTTAGCAAAACACTTGAAAGTTTTCAGACTACTTCATTAATGGTGATTAGGGACGAAATCTTGCAAAGGGTGGAAAAAACCAGTGATATACTGCAAAAGGAGGAGCTTAATCTCCTTTGCGCTACTAAGGAGTTATCTTTGTTTTATCTGAAAAAAGACCCAACTGTGATGATTAGGAGGAAACAGCATTGCAACCAGCTAACGTGCCTGAGCTCAACTAGGAAAAAATAAGAAAAAGGAAATTTTTTCAGATGAGAAAAGAGACCCAGATTTTGAGCAAATGCCTCCAAGAGAGAGATTTCGCAGGAGTTTTCTTATCAATTATTGAGCATTTTTTAGCGCAATTAAGCAAATGAAGGGATTACTATAAAGTTCTCAACACAAGATTCGTAATATTCTGAAATCTTCTTGAAAAGGACCAAAAAGAAGTCCAGAAACAGGCGAAATACTTGTCTCAAAACTACCCCAAAGACATCGATGAAGAACTATTTATGTAACAATTAAGAGTATCAATATTTCAAAATGAAGGTGGAAAAAATAACAACAACAAGAGGAATCTTTTCCTAAATCAGCAAAAAAAAGTTGGAAAATACCTTCCCAAATTTAGAAGTCGTAATGTGGATTTCCTTGACCCTTCCTGTGAAAAACTGTACTACAGAGAGAAGTTTTTTTTTGTGACCTTAAGAGGATTAAAATAGATATGAGAACTACTACTGAAAATGAAAAGCTTAATTTTTTAATGTTGCTATGCTCTCAAAATGATATAAAAATAGAAATTGAGTATTATGATATCATTAATGTTTTTTCAATGATGAAAGTTGGAAAAAAAACCTTTGTGCATTAGTACAATGACTGTGACTCAACTGTCAGGATGTCTAAAAGTAAAAGATAGTAAGATAATTAACTAGTTGAATGATAAGCCAGTTAAAAAGTTGATAATTAATAAGTTCATATGATAATGTATACTCTATACTGTAATTTCATACGATTTTATTAATTTACAGTACTTATTTACAATAGGAGGGGGGGGGAGAGCTGTGATGCCGAAAGGTAAGAAATAAACCAGAATGACCAAACCATGTCACTCTCTTTCCTTACGGCTGCCGGTTGCCAGTCCGGGACACGGCGGGTCCATAGGCGGTGGAAAATGAAAGGACTCTCCATTAAGAAGACAAAGAAATTAGAAAGAGTAAAAGAGTTAAGGGAAAATCCCTCTCCAACTCAAACCGGTAAGGTAAGAACTGAAGGAGTGTGGGGGGGTGCTTTAAAAATAGTGGAAGGGTGCACAACAATTTGAAGTGCCTAGAGCGCTGGGGAGGTTAAAAACGGCCCTGGGCCTGCCACAGATTTTACTTCGAATTATTGAGTGTATCAAAACGTATTGTTTTAGTTCGAAATATCAAATTTTTCTAGGGACTAAGCATATACTTCGAATTAGTAAGTGGTTCGTATTATCGAGAGTCGACTGTATATATATATATAAACACTTTCTCACTAGTTGTTTTTATTCACTTAGTTTCGTTCTTTCATTTTCTCATGTTTTTTATAAATATTTCTTTCTTAGACATTCGTATATATTCGTGCCTTGATGCTCTTATTTGTATTGAGGTGAGCAAAACATTACTTGGGGAATTACAGGATTATGCTGGACATCTGCGATGCGAATTAAAAACTCTCAAAGGTTGGGTTTAAAAAATAATAACATCCTCCATCAGTGTACAAAGTGCTGAGCATTTTTTAAATATTTTGGTGTTTTCAGTTCAGCATGACTTTTAAATTTAAGAATGCCAATAGAATTAAATTGTTTTAAGAATAGAAAGCTTGTCTGATATAAAAATATTTGAGGATATTAAGCATATTCATCTTAATTACAGTAGTTACTTTCTACGATTTTAAAATAATAAGATATAATAGAAATGTCCATTTACTTATTCAAACTGTATGAATAATCATTTTTAGAACATTTTAGTTGGGATTTAAGAACAATGAAAAGAAAAATGAAAATTTAAAATTTTAATTCAAAGCAGAAATTGCATCATAAATGAAAAAACATGTTTGTATTAAACAATAAACTTGTATGAAAATTTTCGTAATTGAAATGAAGTTATTCTCGATTCATCGAGACCAGAATACATGTTGCTTATATTACAAAAAACTGATGAATTATAGCATTTTTCGAGAATTAATTCCGATCAAGTTGTTTAAATAACGTTGACTTCGTAATTTCCCTCAAATGGTTTCTCATAGGTATTCAAGGAATTATGGCACTAACATGAGCACTTAGTGATGTGCAATTCAAAAAGTCAATTATAAATCTCCTTAAGCCTTCACACTCACAGCACCTTCTTGCGATACCCTAAATTTTATTATTGAAAACCTTCATTCTTTGTAAAATATTATTGAATTGATTGATTATGGTGCTTACTTTTCTCGAAGGCCGTGGGTAGCCTAGTGGTTAGAGCATCGGACGCCAGACCGGAAGGCCTGGGTTTGAGGCCTGATGCCACCAAATGTCCGCCAAGTGCACACGGAGTACGTGCTCGTTAAATCAGTGGGTCTGAATGGTGTCGCCATCTATCGTGAGAAAAATCGTACTGTTACCTTCATGGGCTCAAAGCTTCGGCTAACGACAGGCGTATCTCTAGCCCGTTGCCATGATGAATTTCGTGGGCCTCGATCTGATTACGTCAGACAATGGCATAAATAACAATAACAACTTTTCTCGAGGAATTCCACCGATTCTCGCAGAGCCGGTTCAACTAGGTTTATTAAACCCCTAGTTTTGAGTCATTTAGCTATGCGCTGAGGGTCATTGGGCACATTGTTCTCGAGGAACCCTCCGTCCCATATCTAAATTATTATATCAGAGTCCTGAAATTAGTCTGTAGGAAGAAAAAGAGTACCTTAATTTAATTAGAATAAAAAGTCACTTTGGTTGATTTCGCAGTCCGCGAGATGGGGCCCGTGAACACTGAACATCGGGTGCAGGCAATGAAGTGGAAGACTGACATGGGTGATGGATGGAGATCCAGGGCTGTCTCTAACGAATGCCGAGACTCGCATTTGGCAGGTTGATTGAGAGTGATGACGTAATTGTCTGTTAGAGCCAGGGCTGTCGGTCATGGTAATTTACTAAGTCGGTTCTGCTGGTAGAAAGGGAGCATTGTTGTTGGATGGTAAAGCTTAGTGAGTCTCCTCAAATGGCTGTACAGAAAGTAAATAAAAGTGGGTTTGGGAAAAGGGAATAGCCTGGTGGGGTGCAGCGAAGAGAATATAATATAGAATGAAGAAAATAAATACAAAATGAGAAAATTATTGCTTAGTGGGTCATTCACCGACAGGTGAATGAGAGGTAGTACAATTACGGAGAAATGTAAGAGTCTAGGAGAATTCTCCTAGGCCTCTTGTGGTGATCTAGTGGAGTATAGTTTTCTAAGTTGATGATGTTTGAATTATTGATGTTTGGGAGATTGTCAAAGAATTTTTTAGCAACAGTTTGAATGTAATTTTTGAAAGGTGGAACTTTGATTGCTTTGTAAATATTGGAGTTTCTGTTGTACATTCTGGCTTTAACTATTGTCCTAATAATAGAATTTTGAGCAATTTCTAGTATCTTGATATTGCTTTTAGCTGCGTATCCCCACACAGGATTGGCGTATCTTAGGATGGGGCGCAAAACAGCAGTGTAGGAGAAGTACCTTATTATATAAATACATTTTTGATGTCCGGCAAATTAAGGGGTATATTGATTTAAGAGCAGACCGGAATTTATCGCGAGCGTATATAAAGTGTGGTTTCCAAGTGAGCGTTTTATCTAGGATTACACCTAAATATCTAGTACTCTGAGACCATTGTAGTGGTGTGGAATAGAACACTGGATGTGTTACTGGAGTACGTCCTTTTGTGAATAAAACCGCGACGGTTTTATCCACGTTGGTTTTAATCTTCCACATGTTAAAAAAATTTTCAAGTAGGGCCAGGTGTTTGTTAAGTGCTACTGTAACAGATTTTTTATTTTTAAAAGTGGCCGAGATAGCTGTATCATCGGCGAAGAGGTTCAACATGGTGTGTGGGTGTGTAGGAATGTTGTTTAGATAAACATTAAAGAGCACAGGTCTCAACAAGTATCCCTGTGGAACTCCAATGTTCACCGTGTGTGTAATTGAGAGAGTGTCGTTGACTCTGACTTTGTATGACCTGTTAGTGAGATAGGAGTGCAGAATATGGATTAAATCAGTAGGGAAGTCGTTAATGATAAGTTTGTAAATTAGTCCGCTGACCCAGACACGGTCAAACGCCTTTTGGATATCCATAAAGACAGCACCAGTGGTCCTGACCCTCTGAAATCCTGAGGAAATTTTTTCCGTTAGCCTGAGCAGCGGGTGGTAGGTAGAAAGCTGTTTGGTGAAGCCAAACTGATTCGGATTAAGAAAGTTAGTGTTAGTTATATGAGAGTGAATTCTATTGAGGATGACGTGCTCGACAATTTTACTAAGAGCAGATAGTAAACTTATTGGCCTGTATGAGTCAGGGAGACTTATTTTCCCCAGGTTTGAGAATCGGAAAAACAATGGCAACTTTCCAATTTTTTGGAAAGTGCCTCAGAAGTAGTATTTGATTTATGATGAATGTAAAAATAAACAGTGCTTTTAATGGGAAATTCTTAATGGCCTCGTTTGTAACGTTGTCGAAGCCCGGAGCCTTGTTATTATTCAGGCGCTTGACATATTCATAAATTTCCTCCGGATGAGTAGGGGAGATGGGAGTAGTAGGAGGAGTAAAGAGAGAGAAAGTTCCTTAGAGTATTAGCGAGGTCAGAGTCTATGTTTGCTCTGAAATTCTCTGGTCTTTTATTTTCTGTGTAGTTGTCTTCGAAGGTGTTTGCAATTAAATTTGCTTTCTGTTCATCGTTTCTAGCGATGCCAGAAGAGCTGTTTAAATTTGGAATGTTTGAGCGTCTTTTTCGGAAGTATTTTTGGGTATGCCAGAGGCTATTATCCTGAGTTTCGAGTGCTGCTAGTTTAGCGTTCCAAGTGTTTTGAGAGTGTAATTTAAGTTCTTTTTTACACAGAGCCTGAAGTCTGTTGGCTTCAGCTTTGTGCAGTGGATTGAGTGTGCGTTGAAATAATTTCCTGGCCCTGTTTTTGCGAGTGATGAGTTCTTTCACGTTTTGGGGTGTGTAACTGTGCTGCTTGTTTGTGATTGGTTTAGAGGAGAGCTGGTGGGCGGAGCGAACCACATCAGTGAACTTCTCGATTTTATTTTCAAGAGAGATAGGATATTTGATATTAGCAAAGTCAGAGAAGTTGTTTTTAACATTATTTTTGAAGGCAGACCAACAGGTGGAGATTGCTCTAGGGTTTTCTTTATGAATATCGTAAGTTAAAGAGAAGCTGAGCATAACGGGGTTATGATCAGAAGAGAGTTCAGATATGGATTCAATATTGTAAGGGAAGTTGAAATTGCTGATAAGAGCGAAATCTAGAGTATTGGAAGAGTTATATCCATATCTGGGTAGGGGAGTTTGGAAAGATTATTTCTAAATTAGTAGCATCGGCGAAGTTTTTGAGCTGGATGCCCCTGGTTGAATTGTGTTAGCAATTCCACGCATTATGTTTCGTGTTAAAATCGCCGAAGATAATACAATTACTGTTGGTCTGAAGAATTGTTTTTATGTCTAGAGTAAAGAGTAAATTATCAGAGGTAGGGGGAACATAGATGTTAGTTATGGAGATGAGGTTAGTATTTGGGGGATTTATAGTTACGGTGGTAGCTTCGACAAAGTGGAGAGTGGGGGTGGGGGGTTTGAATGAGGGATAGATTTTTTAATAAGAATTAAAGTACCACCGTGAGCAGGGCCGTCCATGATGCGGTCGTTCTTGTAGCAAATATAATTATTGATGTTTATGTTGTGGGTAGGTCTCAGATGTGTTTCTTGCATGAGTAAGATATCGAGATTGTACTTCTCTACAAATAATTTGAATTCAGAGATTTGTTCAAGATGCCGTTTACGTTCAAGGAACACAAACTCAGGCCATGCATAGGGTGTCTAATCATCAATGTCATTATAGATGGCCTCTAATAAGGCGTAGAATTTTTTTTGTTTTTACTTTTTACTTTTAGCGGCGGTTGGTTGGGGAGCGGTTTCTGCAACATTCATATTATTTATTTGTTGTACAAGAGTTGAGAGCGCTTGATTCGTCTGGGAAAGTGTTTCGATAATTAGATTCATGCATTGGTTATTGCTATTTCTTGGAGCTATTTGGGGAGAAGCGTAGGGTTTAAAGGCCTGAGCTTTTGAGTGATTTATTGCGGTAACTTTTCAGACGCGAGGCGCCATATGTTGGGGTGCGGTGGAAGTAGAAGGTTTTAATAGATTTTGGGCTGCTTGCGCAAAAGAAGTGTTCGTATGATTAATTTATTAACAATATGAGTGTAATTTGACCTGTTAGAGGTTCCTTTGCGGGGTTTAGAGAAAAGAGAGCACTTGGAATAATTTGCCATGTGCCCAAAGGCCTGGCAGTTTATACAGAAAAGTGTTTCGACCCGTTTAATTCGGCATTAAGCCGTCTGTGTGTGATGGGCCTCTCCACATTTTAGGCATCTGGGTTTTAAATGGCAATTTTGAGCAGTGTGATTGAATTTATTGCATTGAAGGAATTCGGTTATCCCTTTGCTTTCATAGCCTTCAATTCTTACCGTTAGGTAGGACAGTCTATTTTTACGCTAAAAATTTTTGCGTTATTCAAGTTTCGCGGTAAAGTTACTAGAAATACTGGGAGGGGTTGGTTCGTTATTTTGCCTAAAAGTTGAGTGACCCGTTCGACGGTGAACTATTCTTGTCTCTATTTCCAATAGCATTTCAAAAGGAGGATCTTAAGCAAATTTCTATAGGGTGCACGACCTCAGTCAGTGTTATCTGATTTTATGAGTTAGTACATACGGCTAAAGTTTTGTAGTGTGTCTCCCAGAACAAGGTTCAAAATGAATGTAGTGCTGATTTACTACAGTGATATCACAGCGCTGTTGCTTTTCCCAAAGAGTAATTTCCAGCGGAATTCCGAAGATTGCACCTATAGGCACAAAAAATGCTGGTTATTTCATGAAACACTGAAAATTGTGATCGTTTTTTGTTTTTCCTCCCTCACATTGCGAAGGATGAGCTGGAAGCGTTGTACCACTTTTAAAAACAGAGCAGTTTTAGTGTGTTATAAATATAAGTTAAGCCACCAGGTTAGGTGTACTTGCTTCGGCAGTACATATACTAAAATTGGAACGATACAGAGAAGATTAGCATGGCCCCTGCGCAAGGATGACACGCAAAATCGTGAAGCGTTCCACATTTTTTATCATTCTTCTGAATCGTTCGACTTGGGAAGGATCTTGCGATTTATTTCATTTTCCACTTGTTGACAGATTTTCTAATCACTTTCGGAAACAAGCGCAACATAATACTCTTTTTAGTATGTTTCCAGAGAGAACGCGTAAAATAGTTTTAAAAGATAAAAATATTGCTCAATTTTAAGATTGAATTTCCCTCACTTGTTCACTATTTTAACAAAATTCTTATCTTGTTACGAATGTGCAAGACATAAGAATCCATTTCCTATTTTTCGATTTGTAAAAGAAATGTCTCGCATATTCCTTGCAGGGGTCAAGAGGAAAAGGACTGAAATATACTTTAATCTTCAAACCGGTGATCTGTTTGATATGTTTTCAGACCTGATTGTTGGTTCATCAATGATCGTTCTATTATTTTTCCAACACTTCCACTGCGCATCGGACACACATTCTTGTGCCTTTACTTTTTGCAGAACACTCTAAATTCCTGATATCTGCACGGAGGTATAAGGAGAAGGTCTGCGAAGATTATAGAAGAAAAGTGCATTGTTTCTGTGATGCAATACTGGGAGGCAGGCGTGGAAATCTTAAGGTGTTAGGAAAAGGGCAATAAGCGGCGCATTCTCTCCTCTTTCTTTTACAATATCGGATCGCATACAATGAATGGCTTCTCGGCATTCCAACTGATTAATTTTTATTACAATTCAAACTTCAAGAAAGAAAGGTCATCTCCTCTCGAGAGTATTGTCTTTTTCTTTGAAGAAAATGAGATCCATCAATGTTAAAATTTCACCTGAACAGAGAAAAAGTTTCTATAACCTATAGTTTTTCCGCCTACAATATACTCTCTCAAAAAGTACATGATGGAATTCTGAAAAGTCCAATTTAATTTTCACACAGGTTGAATAACTTTCTTCCAAAATACATATACACGCTTTTCAAAATCCATAAAAGGTGTCACAAAAAACTTTAAAAATTGCCAAACAAAGGGAAAGCGTTGGACGTTAACGAATTAGCTGAACGTGTTAATTTGGGAGTTATGTTCAATAAGGTTTCTCTTTAATGTATTTACCAATTTACTTTAATGTAAGTTATTTTCTAATTTATGTTAAAATCGTTTCGCGTGATATTTCATTTGTAGAACGTAAATTAGAAGAGTTTCATTAAACAGAGGATTTTTCTAAATCACGTTCAGGAGAAAATTTGATTGATCATTTTAAGCAAAAACTGATTGCTTTATACACACAACACGCAATTTCTGTGTAAAGCAATGCAAAATTCCCGCCTGAATAATTAATTATCCTTCGGTGAGGACTTCGATAGACGAATTTCGATTGAAATTCATACGTCCGCAGGATGCGATTCAACCGCCAAGTATTTCTATATATTAGCTGATATAAAACGCATTGCGCAAAGGCCACGTGAGAATAAGCGCATGAAACATTAGTATTGCGGCTGGGCGCCAGTTGTACAGCTTTGGACCATGAATCTTTCTCTTAAAGGGAACGTTATTGAGCAGAACCCAGAAGTCGTGCGGATTCCAATGTCGAAAATGATACCGTAAGGCTTATATAATTTTAAAGAATGACCTCATTACGGTTATCCATACAGCTAAGTACATTAATGGTTGACAAATAAACACAGAATTCACACGTCTCTTTTACAAATACACCCGTTTTGAAACAAATGTATAGTATGTCTTCAGAACTGCTTAGTGTGTTTGTAAATACATCGAAGGGAAATTTAATTTGAACACGAGTGTGCGATGTTTTTTCCACTCGTTCAACGACGTTGTTTTTGTTATTCGGTATGAGTGAGAGAATATTAACGTCGCACTGATGCGCAACACGAGGGCTTTTGGCGACGGTCCGCGTAATTTTGAAGCATGATCAAGTGACGCGGACGACGCCTGAACTGGCACCCCTCACCTAACTACCACACCACACCCACGGAGGACATTTCGACAGATTTAACGTGCATCGCGCCCCTACACGGCGGAACTTTAGTGGTACTAGGATCGAACTCATGACACGCTAGCCATGATCCGATGCCTAGACCACTAGGCCACCGTGGCCTTGTTACTCGATATAATTGAATCTAAAGTGTTTCAAATAATGCTATTATCAAAACGTCGAGGGAGTAGTTTTCTGCCTGTGCCTCGTTAGTGTGGGTCATTTGTAGACACTTCACTCGAATACCAAGAGGAACGGTACTTGGACATCCCGTTCCAGTATTCGTTTTTCGGTCAAATTGTCGAATCGCCCAATGGTCCGCCAAATTTTGAGAAATCACCAATTTCCCGCATTTATGCGTGTTGTGTTTTGGAGTAGCAACCCTACCACAACACGCAACGCCGGAGCGTGAAATTCAAATGGAGGAAGGGAAACCATTAAATAACAACATTTGAAAGCGCTAAATTCAAGTTGGCGGAATTGAAATCATTAAAAAGTAGCATTTTAAAGTTTTGAAACTGAAAATTGTAGCAAAAGTTATGTATTTGAAAACAGAAATGTAATTTGAACAGAATAATTTCACTTACCTTAACAAATGAACTATCTATCTCATCATCTATTTATTACCTCTGCCCCTTCCCCCCCCCCCGATATTTACGATGCGACTGCATATTTCTGAGGCCACCTTCCTAACCATTTTCGCCTCACTAACGAAACTGTATACGTATCCCTACTAATTAATTCAAAACAAGATCCATTCCTTACACAATGATTTCCTCTTTCACACTCGACAGATTCCTGCAATACCATCATTTAATTTCTAACCCGTTCTTTTCTCAAATCCATACTTTTTCCAACATACATACGATGATCCAATGAATCCTTCTCTCACACACCTTAGTAAAACTGCTTTCTTTCCTAACACAGCGAAAACACGTTCCGAATACTCATCATGCATTCATTCAGATTTGGATCGCAAGTATCAGCCATAATTTATGAGGACAAAAAAATTTACCTTGAAAAAAATGTGTCCAGAATGAAGACGGAAAACCAGCTGCTTTTTAAAGGAATTCGGCGGTTGCTAAATTAAAAGGTCGATATTGAACAGATCTTTACAGATATAGCATTCAGGAGGGTTACCAGATTTGGCGAGAAACACTAGGCAGGATAAGTGGCCGCACTGACAACCCATTCTTTTGCTTTATTTTATTCAAATACACCCCACATAAAGTGGGGTCCAAAAATTAAGTGAGGCTCATTAAATTGTTCCTCTCCACGGTAATCTTTAGTAAAAGGCGAAAGATTAGCACTTCGTTGAAGAGAAACCAGAGCATACCTGAAACAGTGTCTAGAGTGGACTATATGTAGTGAGTTCCAACTAAAAAAGTGGTAGCTAAGGAAAATAGGCACATCGCGTGTTTTTATTTTTTTTTTTCCTGGGTTCCATCTGCATCATTTCTGCCTCGGGTGCGATCATCTGGCCCTAATCGTCATGGAACATGTTGCATTATCTCCAATAATATGTTTTGATTAATATTGTGGAATAAATTAGATTGTTTTGATGAAATATGGCTAGTGTTCCTT